>CM070028.1:21489937-21714937 GCA_036247105.1 Cirrhinus mrigala | reverse complement strand
GAAAATATTTATCTTTAGATTTATTCATATAACTGAAAATGATCATCTTAATATGCACTAAATATTTTCCAAATATTATTTGAATACTTTTAACTTAAACATAAAATAAAAAATACTTACTCCCCTAATAACTTATGTACTTACTTACATACGTACTTACTAGCTTACTTACATATGTACGTACCTACTAGCTTATAAATGTACTTACTAACTTATGTACTTACTAATTTAAGTTCTTACTAACTTATGAACATACTAACTAACATACTTACTTGCATACTTAATAATAGTACTAACTATTAACAGTACTTACTTTCGTACTTATGAACAAACAAAAATTACCACGTATCATCGTAATCATTTACTACCATGGTATAGAAGTTTTCAAACTTGGGCCAGTAAAAACATTCATAAAAAAATTCATAGTAATATTCGGTACAACATGAACAAATTTCGAAACGAATTAGGAATAAACCTTGAAATAATATTAAAAATATTTATCTTTAGATTTATACATTTATTTATCTACCATCAGCTTAATATGCAATAAATATTTTCCAAATATTATTTGAATAATTTTAGCTTTAATACAATAAAATAATACAATAATTTAATGCAACAATTTTTTTTAGCTTTAATTCAATTTAAAAAAAACCTTCTCTTTGCATACCAATTTACAAAAATACTTACGAACTAACTTACACATGTACTTGTGTACTTATGTACTTTCTTACAGTACTAACATGTACTTACTAGCTTACAAACATACGTACTTACTAACTTGCATATGTACTTACTAGCTTACAAACATGCAACATGTACTTACTAACTTTCGTACTTGCATACTAAACTAACAAACACATACTTGCGTGCTTTCTTACTAATTAACATACTAACTTATGTACTTACTAACTTACGTACTTACTAGCTTACAAACATACTTATGTACTTACTAATATACATACTAACTTACGTACACTTGCATACTAACTAACTTGTGTACTAACTTACGCTACACTTACGAACTAACTCACGTACTTACGTTCTTACTAATTAACTTACTAACTAACTTACGTACTTATTAACTGGCAAACGTACTTGTATACTAACTTACATACATATGAACTAACTTACACACGTACTTGCGTACTTACTAATTAACTTACATACTAACTTATGTACTTACTAACTTACGTACTTGCATTACTAACACACATACTTACTAGCTTACAGACATACGTACTTACTAACTTACGTAGTTACTAACTTACTTGCGTACGTACTTACTAATTTACGTACTTACTTTCTTGCTAATTAACTTATGTACTTACTAACTTACAAACAGTACTAATTTATATGTACTTACATACTTGCTTACTAACTTACGTACTTGCAGTACTAAGTTACATACGTACTTACTAACTTATGTACTTAATAACTCAGATACTAACTTACTTGCATGCGTACGTACTTGCAGTACAAACTTAGAAAGATACTTACGTACTTATGAACAAACAAAAACTACCATGTACCATTGTAATCATTTACCACCATAGTATAAAGTGTATTCAAACTTGGGTCAGCAAAAAAAAAAAATTCATAAGAAAAAAATATTTATGTTATGAATTGTGAAAAGATCCATACGAATAAGTTTTGAAATACTAATGGATTGAATATTTATCTTTAGATTTATCCAACTGAAAATGATCAGCTTAATATGCACTAAATATTACCCATAAAAATATATAGAATATTTAATTTAACAAACAGAATTTTTTCAGAGTATCAGGGTATTTTCATCATCACTGTATCATGCCACAATCACAGTGCTTCTTATAAATATCCCCTTGTGGAAAACATTGATTTCATTATTAATGTGTACGACTACAGGTTTGATGCTGAATGACGTTGCTCTACGAGTCCTGAGAGCGGAAGGGGGTGTTTTCTGAGAGAACCATTTCCTGCGCTGATGTGGTGCACCACAGGAACTCAGCCTCACTGCAGATACAGGAAGATCAGGGCCTCTTGAGCAAACTCAGGCCCGCCCCTTCTCTGCTCTGCGATCACATGATCCTCAACAGAAGGTGATGTTTGCGGCAGGACGTGCAAATAGTCATGTGGTCGATAAGTACGGAGTGCTGTTGTGCATTTCTAACTTGAAAATAAGTACCAGGAAACGTTTTCATCCATGCCAACTACACTATAAAAATCAATTGCAATTTTAACAGTAATCTGAAATGTTTCTACCAGATATCATACGAAGTTCTATCAGCCACAGTTACCAGTTCACACCATAAAGTTTTTGTAGTTTGTCTTCAAGAAAACCATCACCTTACCTTCAAGCACGACATCTTTCAATTTCTCCACCGCTTTGGCAAACCGCTCCACTATGCGTAACAACGGCGGGATGTCTTCCACCTCGATAGCCACTGTAGTCTCAGGTGTCTCCGGCGAAGGACTCTGGGCGATGACGGATTTTCCAGCACCCTTAGTGAAAACCCAAGACTGGATCGGGAAACCTGCGGCGCTCGGATTACGATTCAGAGAAGTCGGCCGCTTTAAGGTGCCCATCGGGGACGGGGTGCCCACCAGCTTAGTGTGCTGGGCCAAAGGTGTCCCTGGACAGGAAGACGGGACATCTAGGACAGGGGGAGACAGACTAGAGGACGCTTGGGGCGAAGAGGTGACTGCATCGACTGCATCTTTCCGAGGCTGTTCTTGAAGAGCGGAGAGCTGTATGATGAAGGAAACAAGGATATGGTGTGAAAGTGATAAACATGGCACACAAAGATCTTGCAGACAAAGCAGAAGATCTGTGACCGACTACAATAGACAGCTGTTGGTAAACAGAACTTCTTTCACAAGAGCAATTGTGCAACCGTGGCCTACTTCCTGTCACACCCCGACGAGTTGATGCCACACTAACTGGCCTCGCTGAGGCCTAAAAACAGTCCTGTGCAAGTGAACATGAATATAAGTCCATGTTATCGAAAATCCCATTGATAACTCATTCTTGCCTCTTTTTAGACAAACGAATGAACGAATGGTGAAATATGATGGACTACACCAACCAGCAAGCGTGAACACAGTTATATCCCAAAATCCAGTTTACTTTTAAAGGTGATTAAATAAATAATATTATTCACATTAAAGTTTTTTTTTCTATATACAGAGTTAATACATATAAAATTAAAAATTAAAATAAAAATATAAAAGTTGAAAATGTATTATACACAATGGAAAACTACAGTTAAACATTTACATAGATATATAGACCATTTTAAGTTTGGACAGATACACATTTACGCGTTTTCCAGTTCACTTTGATCAAATTAATTTTTAAAAGAACAAATACTCAATGTAGACTTTAATATGAGGTCTTATGACAACACTTGCAATAGGTTTTACAACTAGTTAAACCACTGGTTGACTTGTCAACTGTGTACAAATACTTACAACAACTGTAAATGCATTTTAGTACACATTTAATAGACGAAAAAAAAAGTACTTTTTAAATACAACCCACCTGTTTGAGCCAGACGTTGGGTCTATTTGGTAAGATGTCCAATTTAGTTTTGCTGTTTGACTTTTTCACTCTCTGACTAGTCGCGTAAGGGCTGTAGCTTTTGCTACTTGATCCACGTTTCAACATTTCGTTAAAAAAACTCAACTCTTTTGACACTGTTATCCATCATATCTCATCCTTTTAAAACAATACATGCCACAGAAGCTTAATAAGTACCTGGAAGTAAAGTAATAAAGTCTACAGAAAACCCTGAAACCAGGAAAAAATGTTCAAAGTAAGGCAAAACCTGAACTTCTTGCCCCTTGCTGCGCCATGTCACACTGAGGAAGTTTAGTCCGTCCTTTTCTTTTTTCAAACAACATAACGGTCTAAATAACTTGAATTCTGAAGATGTGTTTAGAAAAACTAAAAATATTCTTAAACTTTTCAGCAACGTCGAAACCCAGGCGAAAACAGGAGCGCTAGAGTGAAATGTCAATCAAGATGATTGGCAGGAGGAAAAGTCGAGAGATGCTGTGCGACTTACTGATGGAGAGTTGAGAGGCGATGGGCTGCTTCCTGTTCGGCTCTTCTTTGACATCGAGTGCGTCTTTATCAGTTCCCTCGTCCTTTTAGAGAACATTTTAAGCTTTAGGTGTTTCGATCCGACGCGTATTTCTTTTAATTTACGATATAACCCCCCTGCCCACCCCCCGGCTCCCCATTTCAAAGTGCTGATGCGAGGTTTACACACTCCGAGTTCGAGCTTGTGTCTCACACCTCTAAAATGATCGCACATTGACTGAATCTAGTGACACACATCAGAACAGTCTGAGGCGCATCCGCTTTTGGGTTTTCTCTCTCGCTGTCATTTCGACAAGTGAAACTGTATTGCCATGTAGAAATCTGAGGGCTGGATAACATCATACATGCTCGCTACGACGTTTATGCAGCGAGTTACATCATTTTAAGTCAAAAATAAGCTTTCGCCAACTGTCTCACACGGAGCTGTTAATGTCTGTCACCTGCTGTTTAATTAAACATTAAAACACCGCCCACTTTCGTGACAAAACCTCTTTTAACTACACTTTAACTTAAAGAATCAAATATCGGTGTTAAAGCAAAATGTGTGTTGAAAAATCAGAGCATAGCAGTCTTAAGTATGTAAATAAATACAGGAAAACCAATGACAAAACGACATCTTCACCACTGGTTAGATTTGGAATGGTGACAATTCCAACGATGTTAACTTTTAAAAACTTTAACTGTCAAAATCATATATATAGGAAATTCCCTAGAAGTTACGTTACAGGGTTAGTTTAACCAAAAAATGAAAATTAGCCCTTGATTTACTCACCCTCAAGGCATCCTAGATGTATGACTTCCTTTTTTCAGTCGAATCCAATTGGAGTTATATTAAAAATTGTTCTGGCTCTTCTCAGTGTTTTCACGACACGTCATCAATCGGCCATAATGGCGCCGTTGAATGTAAACAATGTCACTGAACTGACTGAAACTCGCAGATTTTGCTGATTATTGCTACTGAAAATGATCGATTGTTGTCATGTTGTGGGCTGTACTAGTCGGTCAGACCGGGAAAAGCATTTGCAGCACAACAGACTGCCAAAACTTATAACAAATCAAGGAGAAAAGTGCAAAAAACAGTCTGAGGAAAAAAAAAAGAAAAGTCGTTTGTGGTTGGCCAAACTGAAGCAGGATTTCCAGGGCAAGAATCTCGACAACATTTGTATTTGTTCTTATCATTTCCGCTCAGGTAGGTGAAATATTATGCTAATATCTTAATTAATATGTTTCTTTACCACCTATTAACTTTAGTGTGTCAAAATATTGCGCCCTTTCGTGCTTACTAAGTCCTTCTCTATATGATTTAGCAGCTCCCACACACTTTTTCAATGGTTTAGACAGCATTAATTAGCAGAACAATGTATTCAGTAGTAATTCATGCTGTTGTTTACATCCCAGTATCGCCAATATGGCCGCGCATCTGGGTAACTGACCAAATCCTTATGTTAGTGCAAACCCCTCCATTGGTTAGATTTGGAATGGTGTCCATTCCAACACTGTTAACTTTTCACATTTTTAACTATCATATATATAGGAAATTCCCTAGGAGTTAGGGGTGCAATGATAAATCGATTTGTTTCAATTTTCCAAATACATTGTGATTCTTTCTGGAATCGATTTGGAGCTTAGTTTTTAAAAGCAGATGGCGCTCCAGGCTAGTTTTTAATTAGTCGGCTGAGTAATGTAAAGGTCCCTGCACACATAGTCTGAAATTTTATTTTGTTTTTTCATATTCATCATTCTAAAAATTTGTCACGAACAGAAACCTTGCACACTGAATCCGTGATAAACGTGATTGACCCAACATGAGGTTGTATTTATTTTTTAACATGAAAAAATTTCAGACTGAGTGTGCAAGGACCCAAAGTGGTTAAATGTACTTGCATCCTGGCTTTCATGCTTTTATGATGCGAGATTAAATGTACCCCACTTGGAACCTTTTCGAACTTTATGAACAATTATTTTAGGTTAAGTGGTGTGTGTGTATAAGGAACTGGATGCAAGCAGAGTATGGCTGTTTTTAAACCACGCAGTGCCATCTGCTGTTAAAAACTAACCTCAGAATTTAAGAGAATTGCAATGCATTAGCGAAAAATCACAGAATTGATCCATGAAACGTTTTATCTCAATTTGCTCCTTAGCACCCAAGGTAGTGAATCAGTGCAGCATGTACACAAATTCAGGCACTGATTTTGGAACCCACTGTGGAATTTATGTTTCAGGCTTTAGAAAAGTCTTTGCAATGCAAGACCAATCAGAATTCAGTATGCAAATAAATACAAGAAAACATTCTAATGGCAAAAATGCAATGACATCATCATTGTCAGTAAGATTTTGAATGTCAACAATTTTCAAATTTTTACTTTTACATGTCTTAAAAAAAAAAAAAAAAAAAAAAAAAGTGCATCTCAACCTGCTTCGTAGCACCCTAGGTAATGAGTCAGCATATTGTGTACACAAATTTGGACACTGGTAAGGCCCCTTGTGTGATTTATGTTTAGTACATCAGAAAATGTGACATATTTTCCAGTAAGGGAACATGGCGAGCATCGATTCTTCCTGGTTTTGGGGATTTTTTTAGGGAAAAAACATTCCAGTTAACTAAAAATAGATTTGTTTGAGACAGTTCTTAAAACAACTAACCTCCTGATCAATGCCCTGGGAGAAAAGGTAAAACAACTTTAAAAAAATGTATTGTTGCAATTCCATTTGCTTCCTCTATGCGCTTTACTTTTTAAGCAGTCCGAGTTGAATTAATGACAGAAAATTGCGGAGAAGACTTCGTAGTAAAAGGAATTTCAGTACACTCTCTAACATCAATATCAAATGTTTTGTTCCATTTATTTCAAAATACAAAAACAATAATAATTAAAATAATATATATCAAATTACTGAAGAGGGTAAAGCATACCCAAATTGTCTTTATTACAACTGGCAATATTTATTTTCGATATAATCCTGAGAAAAATCCATTAAAACTATGAAACCCAAAAAAGGAAGCAATTCCGGTCACATATCTTTAAAATCGATCCAAGATTAAAGTCATCTATCACAAGTCCATAAGGCCACTGCATTAAAGAACACTGAAAATAAAAAAAAAATATTTCCAGTTTGATAGTGTTAATGTCCACACTAGAGACATGAGAGGTTCAAGTGCCTGTTTGAGATGTTAGTACGATCCATGTATATTACAGCTCTGTTGCAGGGCCCCATTCAATGTCATCAGTTTCGTCATCAACACTAAAATCATCATCTCTGTCGTCTTCATCGCTGTCACTGTCGCTTCCTCTGATCTGTGTTCTCCGCATCTGCATGGCTTCGTGATGTGCCAATCTAACAGAAAAAAAATTATAAATACATTTAAAAATGAATTGTTATAGTACTGCATCCTTCGTAAAACTTGACAGACCATGCAGAAAGACTTACACTATAAATGAAGGAGAGGGTTTCCTTTCTGGTTCTGCCATGCGAGCCTGAAAGAATCAAACATTTGATGATCAATAGCTCCAAGTATTTAAAAAATATTTCATATTGAATCCATCCAAACATCTTAACATGACCTTGTCAAGTAGAGCATGTTTTTGTATCAACATACTTGTTGGTATCAGAACATCACCACCATTAACCAATCAGATTTTAGAGTCAGGGTTAAAGTTACCTCTGCCCCCTTTAGGGTATGGTTAGGGTAAGGGAAAGGGGTTGGTCCTAATATGCATTTCAATCCAGGAACATGTCCTACTTGACTAAATCATTCCATACTACTCAGTGTAAGTCAGTGGATTTACCAGTCAATCAGATTTTAGGGGAAAGGTTAGGAGTGCCTCTGGGATTAGGGGCATGAAGAACATTGTCAACCATAAATTCCCTTTATTTGTAGGGGTAGGTTATTGTTAGGGTAAGGGTTTAGTCTTTGGGCCTGTCTCAGTACCCACGCTGGCATGATGTCTTTTGTATATTTGGCACAAGAGTTCAAATGGCTGTGAAGACCACCAGTATGTGTAGAATTTTTTGATTACCTGATGGGACACACTTACAAAAAGTGTTGTAAAATTGCAATTACTTGCACTTTACTAGTAAACTTCGGCATTTTATTAAATATGGGACAGTCTTGTGCACTTCCTGTTGTGCTCTCAAGTGGCCAAGACCACAAGTCTGGGTATCAGAAAAGGTTCTTTGCTGGCCCTATTAAGGATGTAGATCAGGGGTTCTCAACTCTGGCCCTCAAGTTCCACTTTGCTGCAGAGTTTAGCTCTAAACCCAATAAAACACACCTGAACAAGTTAATCAAGGTCTTCAGGATCACTAGAAAGTTAAGAGGTGCATTACAAACGGGATATATCACCCTCCGAAGGGCACTTCGGAGTGAAAACAATCATGGCCACCATATTGAAGGGTCGTTCCAAACCGAAGTGCTCAAAACTGGCCACTTCAAAGGGCCCTTCAGGATGAGGGATTTCGATGGGTACAACTTCGGGCCCCCGTGATCCTTTGCGTGGGGAAGTTGTTTGGCATCACACCCGGCGTTCCATTCGGAAGGGCTCATCCCTATGCCCTAATCCCTTCAAAGGGTGTACCCTCTGGAGTAATAGCTTTGAAGAGATTAGGGCATAGGGATGAGCCCTTTCAAATGGAACACAGGGACAGTCAGATGAGTCTGATCAAGGTTGGAGCTTGGAAACTTTGCAGGAAAAAGGAGCTTGAGGGCCAGATAGATCCAGGAACCTGTCCTACTTGACTTAATAATGGTTTCTTTGGGATTAGAGACATGAAGAACATCATCAATTTTTTTCCCTCTGCTGTTAAACATAGGTTATGGTCAGGGTAAATTGGATGTTGATCAAGGAACAGTCCTACTTGTGTTCTATTCAGTCTGTAACTTGGTGGATCTATCAACCAATCAGATTTTAGGGTCATGCTTATGTTAAACTCTGGGATCACTGGGATGAAGAACTTTACTGACTTACCAGTTCCCTATGATTTTATAGGTTAAGATTAGGGTAAGTTTGGCCTTTGTTGGTCCTACTAGGGATGTAGATCAAGAAGATTGTCATACTTAATAATGCTGTGCTACACAATTAATTAAGGTGGATTCATCAACTAATCAGACTTCAGGGTCAAGGTTAGGATTATCTTGCAATTAGTGGGTTTGAAGAACATTGTCAATTTATCATTTCTCTCTGCTTTTAAAGTTGAGTTATGGTTAGCATAAGTTGGTCTTTGTTGATCCTACTAAGTATGTTGATCCAAGAACATGTCCTGCTTGACTAAATCATGCTTTACTACTCAAACCATTAATAAGTGGATTTACCACTAGGGATGTAGATCCAAGGGAAAGTCCCACTTAATCATGCTGTGCTACTCAAGTTTCCATTAAGGTGGATTCACCAAATAATCAGACTTAGGGTCAAGGTTAGGGTTACCTTGGAATTAGTGGATTGAAGAACATTATCATTTTATCTTTTAAATGTAGGTTACGGATCTACTACTGGTAGATACTACTGGATCTATCAATCAATAAAATGTTAGGGTCAGGGTTAGGGTCACATCTGGGATCTCTGGTGTTCCCTCTGTGTTTAAAGGTTGGTTATGGTAACTTTTGTCCCACTAGGGATGTAGATCAGGCATGGACAACTTTGGTCCTGGAGGGCCACTGTCCTGCTCCAACTCTAATCAAACACACCTGAACAAACTAATGAATGTCTTTAAGATCACTAGAAAGCTACAGGCAGGTGAGTTTGATTAGGGATGAAGCTAAACTCTGCAGGACAGGACCGAAGTTGCCTACCCCTGATGTAAATCCATGAACATGTCCTAATTGACTAAATCATGTTGTATTCGATTGCTCGATAGGTCAGTCGCATGGATATTAGGTATATATGGTACCTGTTGTAGTTTCTCCTCTATGGCTGACAATGGAGGTGTCTCTGTTTGGACATCTTTGGGATCTGGTGCCCTGAAGTTGGGCGGCAAGTCGGAAGGTGCCGGGGGTGCAGCCATGCCACTGGCACTGAAGTCTGAACCCGAGGAACTCCGCTGTGAGGGGACGTCATCTTGTTGTTGTGGACTCCCAGGGGCAAGGCGTGGAGATCGGGGGTCTGGAACGTGGAGGATGGGAGGTATTTCCCTGGGAGGTAGGGAGTACTCAGGGAACTCTTCTTCCAGGTATGGCTTTGGATCATAGGAAGGTTCAGAACTATGACTGTGCTCAGTGGCAGGCTCCGAGGAACGGGCTAGTGCAGTGCCACGGTTTCTGGTGATGCCTTGAGAAGGCTCTTCCAGGTCTTCATTGTCTGTGTAGACTTCACCATCCGTGATGGCCTCACCATCTGTGTCCTCGTAGTCGCTAGCACCACTGAGGTAATCAGAGTTGTTTGCACGGCTGAATGCATCAAGGTCTTCATCGGCACCGCCCTCCAACTGGACATACAAGTACTTGTTAACCAACTCAAATATGAACCAATCCTACATTCGCATCTCAGAGATTTGATTTAAAGTTGTTAGGTTTTGGCTATGCCACATCGTTTAAGTTGGAGTTCAACAAAGACAAGTAAGGTTTTAAAGTTGAAAACTTACAATTACATAAATGCTATATGACATTTAGCACCATAACTGTCTCTAGAGTTCTTACCGCAACTTCAGAAACCCAGACTGGTTTAGATTGCTGCTGCCGAATCTTGTCTTTCAAAATGTCATACCACATGTTCGTATTAGGCTGAAGATCAATGCGTGCTGTGAAGGAAACCAAAAAACAAGAGATTACCTTTCAGTGCACAATAAAACCTTCTGAAAGTATCTTCAGAAAAGATTCAAAACAGGAATTCAAGACAGGCTTAAAGGTTTTACCGGAAAATAGGTGGCTGTAGTGTTTCCTTAGCTTTAAGGCCTGAGCGTAGAGGCGACGGGAGCTCTTGTTGGAGCCTGGCATGTATTTTTGCCTCATGGCCTTCACATCCTTCCGACTATGAGGATCCAAGAAGAGCGCCATGGGATGGTACTGGATATAATTCAATCTTTCTACAGCTGTGGGTGTAATGTCCAGCAAGGGATGCTTTTCCTGCAAGTGAAAACAAGTTACAAGTGTTTGGTAGGTTAGGACATGATGGTTTGTACTGACAGTATCACTCCCTATCAGGGGTGCCCAAACTTGGTCCTCAAGGACTAGTGTCCTGCAGAGATGAGCTCCAACTTGCCTCAACACACCTGCTCGGAAGTTTCTAGTATGCCTAGTAAGAGCATGATCAGCTGTTTCAGGTGTTTCTAATTGAGGTTGGAGTTAAACTCTGTAGGACACCGGCCCTCCAGGACTAAGCTGACCTGCTCTATATGATAATAAAAAATTTACCTGCTCTGCTATTCGCCTCACTGTGTCCAATTTGATGACACTGGATGAACTATCATTTCCACTCCTGGGTACCATTTCTATAAGCCAATAACATAGGAATTTTAAATATTTTAAAGTGAATAAACTTCAGTAGAAATCTCAAACCCTACATCCAATTGTCATACCTGCAATTTCAAATTCATCTGGCAACTCTCTGGCCAGCTTCTCATTTGCAATGTCATTCAGAGGACCCAAAATGACGATAGGCCGTTTGAAATTGGCTGCAAATGAGCAAGCATACATAAGTTACAACCAAAGACTCTGTCCGAAATAATAGGGAAGAAAAAAAAAAAAAACCCACACTCACCCTCTTTCAGAACAACTTTCTCATATGCCGGAAATTTGCCTTGAATCGTCAACTGTAGGAGGTCATCGCGGGTTCTTCTGACGTTCTTTTTGGCCCCTCTGAGACCCCGTAACTTCCAGAATTCAGCTCTAGGGCCGGAGGCCTGGCGTTCAGCTGCACTAATTCTCTGTGTCTGCTCTAAATTGGCCAAAGTTTCAGCCCTGAGATCGAGAAAGACATTTTATAACGTAACATACTTAAAGAATTCAAAATGTTCATGTCTTTTTTATTTCAGTCGAAAAGAAATTAATGTTTTTGAGGGAAACATTCCAGAATTTTTCTCCATATAGTGGACTTTAATGGGGATCAATGGGTTGAAGGTCCAAATTGCAGTTTTAATGCAGCTTCAAACAGCTCTACACGATCCCAGCCGAGAAATAACGGTCTTATCTAGCAAAACAATCAGTCATTTTCCAAAAGGAATAAAAACGGATATACTTTTCAACCACAAATGCTCATCTCACACTAGCTGGACTTCACTCATTACGTAATCATGTGGGAAAGGTGACGTAGGTGGAAGTACCGACCCAGTGTTTACAAAGCAAACACGCAAAGAAAGTTGAACGCACTTTACAAAAAAAAAAAAAAAAAGGTAAAACGACAATGTTGGATGATTTTAAAGTTGGAGGAAGGAGGAATCTTTTCGATTGAAGAAACAAAGACGTGAATCTTGGATGACATGAGGTGAGTAAATTATCAGGAAATGTTTATTCTGGAAGTGAACTAATTCTCTGACAAGCATACAAACGTACCACAGCTATGGAAGGAAGACTTTAACCTACTTGGTCTGGTTAGGAATGGTGCCTTTGTCCAGTTCGTGCAGATCATTGCCCATTCGCACAGCTAGCCAGGTTCCCAGCTTCCCGCGGTGCATGGTGTCCACCACTCTGAACACCTCGCCTCTGGTGAAGCTCAAGTCAACACTGCTCTCAGCCACGTGGTCAAAGTGTGTACGGATGTAGAAAGAGTCACCGAGGCTGGACTTCAAAATCTTCCTGTAGACTAAGATGTCAAGAGCAAAAGTAAGTTCAGTAATGCTATTCGTAAATCATTTTACTTCCCCAATTCATTTTCTTCTGAAAAATGTGAAGAATCGTTCACAATATGACAATAAATCTATTGTCTATTTAGTAGTATCACAAACTAAATTGGGTCAATTTTGATTTCATGTTAACTTCCTAATCATAATAAACAACAGACACAAAGTCACTCACTGTCCATTTTGTTCTGAGTCCGGATATTGATGTGATCCCCAGCGCGGATGTTCATGAGATACATGGCTGCTTCCTCTCTGGTAAAGCGATTGAAGTCCACGCCGTTCACCTACCAAAATAACAGTCTTGAGGAATGGCACAAGACTGAAGGGTTTGATCATGTTGGACATGTGCGTGATTCTGTAGTCCTACCTCTAAAATCTGGTCACCCTCTTGCATGCCTTGCCTCTGTGCTGGACTGTTGGGCTGGACACCACCAACAAAGATGCCGATATCATTTCCTCCCACCAGTCTTAACCCGACGCTGCCCTCCTTCACAAAGCTGACATGGTTCTGGTCCGAGCTGTACCTGATATAGGGAATGAACGTGATTTAAAACGAATAAATAATACAAATAAAGTATTTATACATCATGATAATGTTTGGTGTATTTATGCATTCTTAAATGAAACAAAAATATTAAAAATATTATAATAAAATATATCATCAATATTATTATAAATGAAATATAAATTATTTTACATCATAGTAATTGTACTGTCCTTGATTTTAATTATAAATATAAAAAACTCAACAAATAATAAATTAAATAATAAATAATAAATTAAATATAAATATGATCAAAAATAAATATTATTAATTAAATACACATTACACATTTATACATTATGGTAATATTTTTGTACTGTCTTTATGCTTATTTAAATATAAATAATAAGTTATTTATACATCATGATAGTATTTGGTATACTGTCATTAATGTATTCATTTTTAAATGAATTATAATTATTAAAAATATTATAAATTAAATATAAATATTTTATATAATAAATATAATAGATATATAATAGAAATAAAGTATTTATACATCATGATTAGTAATTGGTGTACTGTCATTAATTTATGCATTCTTTAATTATAATTAAATATATAGTAAAACATATTATAAATGTTATAAATAATTATAATATTGTAAATACTATAATAAAAATAGTATACATTTCAAATTATTAGCTATATTAATATGTTACAAATTACAAATATAAAAAAACAACAAAGAATACATTACATATAAATATAATCAAAAATTATAAAGCATTATATTAATTATAAAGTATGGCAATATTTTTGTACTGTGTTTACCTTATGCTCAAATACATAATCAACAAAACAAAATATAGTAAATTACATAGAAATAAAACATTTATACATCATGAAAGTACTATCATTAATTTGCACATTTTAAAATAAATTATAATTATTAAAAAACAAAATTTTATAAATTAGGTATAAATATTTTTACATCATAGCATTTGTTGTGCTGTCCTTGATTTTGATTAATTATGAATATTAATTATGAAAAAAAACTAAAAAATAATACATAAATATGTATATACTAAATTAAATTATATTTATTTAAATTAATTCTACATTAAAAAAATATGTGTGTGTGTGTATTTATATATATATATATATATATATATATATATATATATATATATATATATTACAAATATTTTATAATATGTAGTTATAATATAAATATTTTTACATCATAGTTAAATTAAAATATGTATTATTAATTTATGCTAATTTAAATTAATTAGAAATTTAAAAAGTATATACAATATAATAAAACATTTATCTGTAAATTATATAATATATAGTAAATATAATAAATTAAGTATAAATAAGATATTTATACATCATTGTAGTTCCTTTAAATGATGCTTATTTGTGCTGATGATCCATTTGTGCTTTTTGTACAATAAAAATCTAAAAAAAACATTACGCTTATAAGTGAATGCAGATCCTGCTTTTTTTTCCATTTGAAGTGCTTATTTGTGCTGTCATTAAAAAAAACAAAAAACAAAAAAAAAAGTTTTCCTTATGCAAAATATTGATTATTATTTTATTTTATTTTAGGAGTAAAATATGACTTTCTAATGTCTTGCCTTTGATCTGCACATAAAGTAACATTAAATTTCTCACCCCAGGTTTGGTGTTGGCACTGCGTCTGGAGGAAGTGAATAAAGTGGCTCCTCTAGAATTTTCGCTGAAATAAAACAATTCAGTACCCAATAGTCACTCTCAATTTGCAATGCATTATGGGCAAACTTTCAGACTGCTGATACTCACAACTCATCATGGAGTGGTTGGGAATTGACATGTTTGAGCGGAGAGTCCCATTAGCTCGTGGAAAACTGAAACAAATAATCGATATTTACTCACAAAGCAAGCCACTAGAATTTTGTATAATGTCTCAAACAATTTTTTAGTGGCTACCAAGGTTTGTTGACTTTAACCCAAACACACCTGTTGTTCTTTACACACATGGAAACTGACTCATACTTTCAAAATGACATAATTTGCTATTGTAAGTGTGGATTATATGAATGCAGTTCATAAGACGGGTTTGTAACCTGTGGTCGCTGTTGTGGCTGGGACTCTCAGATCTCCTCACAGGTGACGGGGCCCTTTCTGATTCGGAGGAATCTGGGGGACAAAACAAAACGACAATATTACAAACAGGCCTCGACAATAAGGAATGCCCGATGGCCCGGGGCCAGCGTGAAGGACGCTCGGGACAGTTGACGAATTTGTCACTGCTGCGTCGCCACGAAAGTTTATCATTTGCACCTGTTTTTAAGCCTTGTTAATTTAACATTTTAAGCGATCACAGAGAGACGTGTCTCTGACGCAGAAATAGCCTTTGTATAATGCATTTAAACTAGCGTTCATAAGCACAGAGCTGCTTTGTTTACAGCGGTAACCAGGGGCATTTCTAGGATTTGAAAACATCAGGGGCTAGTGGTGGTGGATGGGAGCTAACATCATACTTATGTAAAATTTTGTTAGACACAGGAGGGTGAACCTGAATCCTTCTAGAGAGGTCCGGGGACATGCCCCCCGAGAGAAAATCTGATATATTTTCAAGGTAAATTCATTAATCTGGTGCACTTTAAGAGTTCAAAAATAAGAGTTCCAAGTTAACCCATGTTCAGTGTGCAAACTGAACAAAGAAAAAAAGGTCGATGAACTGACTCAGCCATCTTCTGATACTCCGAAAACATAGGATCATGAACTGATCGTGTGAGCAAAGTCATACTGTGCTTTCGATTTTAGTTCATTTGACAGATACTTTGCCAAAGCAGCGGCACAAAACAGTGTTGTTACACTATGAAAAATAGTAAATAGTAAATCACTGCAAATAGCAAACAAAAGTATCATAACAAAATTATAACTTTACAAAAATACATTACACAAATACAATAATAAATTTGAAAATGTATTTACAACTGTAACAAATATATATTTGCATGCAAAAATAGGGCCCCATTTTATTTTTTCCAAATTCATTTTTTTTTTTTCTGTTTTCATTTTTCTGGACTCCTTTTAATGGTTAAATTTAATTTTATTAAATAAAAAAAAACAAAAAACAAACAAACAAAAAAAAAAAAAAACCATGTGTAATTAATTAAAACAATGAAACTTATACGATTTAACATCAATTCATAAAAAGTTATGTTTAGGGCCCTTTGAAATGGTTACCAGATTTGTTTTCGCATGTCTATTTATTTGAATGCATAAAACAACTTTTATTATTTAAACAAAAGCCTTATGAAATTCTGTGTTGTGTATTACAATTTTTCTGGTTATCAAATAAAGGCATAAAATATGAATTTATCTTTTCATTAATGAAAATTAAATTTTATTTTTGGCAAATAAAGGGAATGTACTATACAAATTTAAAAGATGGAGGAAATATTGTGTAACAAAATGTTATTAATTTTTCAACAGTAGTAGTAGTAGTAGTATGGTATGTACATTCTACTTAAATGATAGTAATATATTTCTGGCACAATGTCTACAAGCTAAACCGAACTGGTTTGAAGGTATTCACGGGTGAATACCTTCACATTTCTGTGAGTATATGACCCTGGTTTTACTCAAATGAAACAGTGAAATGCTCACGAAGTACTCTCAGAGCAGTTCTTTAGTGATGGGAAGTTCGGATCATTTTACCGACTCGGATCTTTGAGTCTCGTTCAGCAAAATGAACGAATCTTTTTTCGAGTCATTTTGTTCATTTTAGCAAAATACAATAAAAATCCTCCCTAACACATCTACTGCTTACACAAACGTTTATCACACTATAAACAAGACAAAACTATAATGCTATAAGACACAGAAAAGATTAATTCATTGTTTACCTGGGTCTTTAATCTATGATTAGCTCACCTCACCTCTTATCTGACAAGTTTTCGGGTTTGACTCGTTCGTTCATCACGTGACAGACCCATAAGATCAACGAATGACTCCAAAAACCCGAAGACTCGACACAGATGAACTAATTCCAGTACAGAACCTGTTGCGCATGCGTGACTGAACGAATCACTCCCCGAGACGTCTCGTTCGTCCCGAGTCACATTAAAGATTCGTTTAAAATGAACGAATCATTCAAGAACGACCCATAACTACTGGAGATGTTGTTTATGCACTTTTTTAAGGCAGACGCTGAAATCACCGCGAGCGTTACGTGTGTGTAGTAAAGGAAACCGCGGGTACGTCTGCACCATTCATTCATAAAGAGACACGCAGAACATGCAGGATTCATATTTAAATGGTATTTTGTGGCTGAATATTTACAGATACTAGTCCATATCGGGATCTGTTTGAAGTGTAATGACCGGCTTTTGATTAATTCATTCAAACTTTGACAAATTCCGTGAATTTCTCGAAAACCACAGGGCGATACCAACCCGTAAAAACATTCGGGGCTAGTGAAAAATCTTTAGCCCCGGCGACGCCCCTGGCGGGAACCAATGAAACGTGATATCGCTGTTATATTCCATAAACGGCACTTGCTGGCAGAGTCTGAAGCTGTGTCCGAAACCGCTCCCTATCCACTATGTAGTGCACTATATCGGGTGTCAGCCATTCTGCTGTCCGAAATCTGAGTGAACGACTTCATTCCCTACATTCGTTCACTACTTTTTACCCACATTCTGCATTCTGATTTCGAGTGTGCAACCGATGTACACTCGCTGAAGCCCTATATCCCATAATCTAATGCGGAGAACCGACGAGCTGGAAGAAAGAGCGGGAACGAGCAAGTTTGAATGAGAGGTGCCGTTTATATCTTTATCGTTTCTGCTTTAATGTTTATTTCATGCATTATTTATATAAAAATATATTATGTAGGCATTAACTCAGTTTAATATTTTACTGATTTAATGAGCTGGCTTTGTTAATTTACAAAAAATGATAATTTGGTGGATATTTAAAAATGTTCGTTAGCGTATTCATTCTGAGGTAAAATTAACGGTCGCCTGAGGGCACTCTACGACCATTGGCATGTTACGCTGCTCAGGAGGGTTTCAAGATACTACAAACAACAAATACATAAAACTATGAATGTGTTAATGTATGTTTATTTTTGTTGACAATATTTTAATAGTATTTAATGATTATGAACATATAAGCATTACAAAACAAATTAATACCATTAATGAAACCATAAAGCTGACGCGGTGGTATGTATAATTACAATATAAAGTCATTTAAAGTGTTATTGCTACTAATATTGTTTTCTAAAATAAGGTACATATAAAAGTACATAGTGTGACAAAGATGTTTTTTGCAACGGCTCCAAGTTTCATGCGAAGTGTAACGTTATACGTCACCGTCCGAATTTATTCACTTCGTTTCGTTCACTCCTTCTGATATAGTCCACTCAACGGCCATTCACTATATAGGGATTAGTGAATGAGTGAAGCATCTTTTCATTTGTAATAAAATATTATAAGTAATAAAATAATTTTTGAACAAACAAATAATGTTTGAACTTTATATTTGTTAGGCTAGTAGGTTTTGCTGTGGTATCAAAATTGTAACAAGAATTGGTATGTAAAATTTTGGTGTCATATAAGCTTATTAAAACAAAAGTTAACATGAGTCAAAAACAATGATAACAGCAACTCTTTTATTTATTTATTTTGTGGCAGGGCTAGTGATCATTTTGACCGGGCAAGTAAAAATTTGAACCACTGGCCCGACCGGGCCAGCAGAAAAAAATAGCGTTGAGCCCTGACAAAAATGCACACATGAAGAAATATTCAGGAAAACTAAGGTAATATGTCACCTTCAGGTGGTGGTCTGGCAGGAGCGGCTCTGAGCGAAGAATCCTGTCGGCTTTTGATGGCTGGCGCTTGCATTTCAGGTCTGAGACAAAACAATAATTTAAAACAATATTTGTCGCCTTCATGTGCACAATGATCGTGTAAAATAAATAAAAGAGCACTATCTTACCCTGGTCTGCTTCTGGAGTTTTTGCTGGCTGGCGTCTGTGTTCTCGGAGAAGAGTTGTAGCTGCCATCTGATTCAGATTCTGAGGGAGCTGATTAAATATGCAAATTACAGAGCATTATGGGTTATTAGCAATTCGAAGATGAATTCAAATAAAAACAGAACTACATCAAACTCACATAAATAGCTAATGACATTTAATATGAATTAATAAAAATGTAAATATTGTACAATGTGTATGAAAGATTACAGAATTGACAGTGGTTTGCACATTAATATTTACAAACTAATATTTACGCATTCATTTATAAATAAATATTTTCATGTTTAAAAAAAAAAGAATTCTAAGCTAATTTAAAATGCAAACGGAACTACTTAAAATTAAAATAAATAGCTAATGACACTTAATATGAACTAGATAAATTAATGTGATGAATATTGTGTTTATAAATATTGTATAATGTGTATGAAAGGTTACAGAATTGACAGTAATTTACTCGTAATTTAATCTTATTTAAACAGTAATTTACTTATTTAATATTTAATGTACACATGAATATTTATTATGTGCACATTAATTTTTAAATAAATATTTGTCATGCTTGAAATATTTTCACATCAAATATTTACTCTTTGGTATATATATATATATATATATATATATATATACACATTAATATTAAAACAAATATTTTTCATACTTAAGGTATATATATACATTTTTTTTTCAAATATCTAGTAAATATGAAATATTTTAATATTCATGTGTACATTAAAATGTTATTATTTAAATAGTGTGTAAATTACTATACATTCTCTAATTGTTCATACACATTACACTTTAATATTTCCACACTGAATTACCATAAATGTATAAATTGTTTATAAATACATGCATATAAATTTTACATTTTGATGACGTGAAAATAATTTTTGTAATTTTTTTGTTCCTCGATGTCACGCTTAAAGATTTCTCAAGATTTAAATATGAATGTGTAAATATAAACATATATATTCATGTGTACATTAATTAAATAGTAATTTGTAAATATTAACGTGAATTACTGTCAATTCTGTAACCTTTCATACACATTATAACCACAATATTCATCACATTAATGTTTTATTAAATTCATTTTAAATCTCATTTATTTATTTATTTATTTATTTATTTATTTAGGGAGTTTTAAATAGTTTGCATTTTAAATAATCTACATTATTAATACTGTATTATACTGTAATTATTGTAAAATACTGTATTATATACATATTACTTATTACAAATTTAACAGTACAATTTAATATTTACACATCAACATTTAAATATATTATTTCATACTTAAGATTGAGGTGAAAAATGACAAAAATTATTTTAATGCCCTCAGTATTTAATATGTATATATTGTGAAAAAAAAAAAGTCATTTAGTGTAATTTACACATTAATATTAATATTTATGCATTAATAATAATAAAATAATAATAACAAATTTAATAAAAATGAATGTAATAAATATTGTATGTTTATAAATATTGTATATATTGTTACAAGATTTACAGTAATTTACACATTAATATTTACAGTATTTGTTAACAATGTACATATGAATATTTAATATTTACACATTCAAATTTAAAGAAATACTTTTCATACTTGAGATTGGGTGAAAAAAAAAAAATTTCATGTCATCAATTTGAAATTTATACTATATGTAATTTATACATTTATGTAAAATTAATGTGCAAATATTAATGTGTAAGGTGCATAAACTGTTAGAAAATTTACAATAATTTAAACAGTTAAATAAAAACATTTGACGTACCTATGAATATTTAAATATTTATGCTTTGAGATACAGGCATACATTAACATTTTTAAAAATATATTTTTCATACTTAAGTTTGAGTAACAAAAAAATGACATAAAAAAATATTTTCATGTAATAAAAACAAAATATATATGCACATATTTAAATGTAACAAATTTATAAAAAAAAATGTATGTGTAAATATTAATGTGAAATGTAAATAAATAATTACAGAATTTGAACAATAATATTCAGAAATTACTGTGTAATAATATACTCATAAATTTTTTAATATGTAATAATAAAATTAATTACTTACACATCAATATTTTAAAATATTTTTCATATTTAAGATTGAGGTGTGAAAAATAACAAATTATTTTGCGGAATTAATTATTTATATATTGCGGAAAATTTCGGAATTTAGTATAATTTACACATTAATATTAAGAAAATAAAGTATAATTATATACACACTATTTAAAAAAAACATTAATATTAAAACTTAACATTTAAACATCAATATTTAAAATGATTTTTCATATTTAAGATTGAGGTGCGAAAAATGACAAAACCCTCAGTATATTAGCCCTCAGTATATTAAATACTAATACAAATTATTTTCATGCCCTCCATATTTAATATTTATATATTGTGGAAAAATAATGTGTGAATATTAATGTGTTATGCACATGAACACTACAGAATTAAGTGTAATTTACACATTAATATTTAGAAGATAAAGTATACTAAAATACACATTATTTAATATTTAATATTAAAACATAATATTTAAACATCAATATTTAAAAATATTTTTCATATTTAAATGATTACATTTTCATATTAAATTTATATATTGTGTAAAAATGATGTGTAAATATTAATATGTAATGTGCATGAACACTAACAGAATTTAGTGTAATTTACATATTCATATTTTTAAAAGATAATAATATACACATTCTTTTTTTTAAATTTTACATTAATATTTAATATTTACACATTCACATTTTTTCTAGTACTTTTTCATACTTCAGACTGAGATATGAAAATTTGTTTTCATATGTTCTGTATATGATTGGCTCATACCTCTCTGCACAGGCGTTGAGGGTTTGGCCCATTTTGGGGGATCCATAACAGGGACTGACACGACCTCAGGTGTCGCCCTGCAAGAGAAAGAGGGCAGATGGGAGGGTGAGAGAAAAGAGGAGGATGAGGGGACACTTAATTAAGCTTGTCCGTGAAGTGAGCGGGAACTAATAGTAAAATCA
The DNA here is from genome assembly GCA_036247105.1 of Cirrhinus mrigala. Lineage (NCBI taxonomy): Eukaryota > Metazoa > Chordata > Actinopteri > Cypriniformes > Cyprinidae > Cirrhinus > Cirrhinus mrigala. Next base: position 21,692,517 of record CM070028.1, on the reverse strand, counting down.
TTGATGATTAGGAACAGAGGGAGATATTCACCTCAGGGTTTATGGGGGTCTCTCTCTCTCTCATTGACTGGGATGGGCTATCCATATCCAGTGATTATACGTATTATATAAGTGGTCAAATTTAAGTCCCAAAAATCAATGATTCATAAGGACAAGCAGAAAATACTAAAGTAAGCTTATCAAAAGTGATATATCTCTATTTGCACCACTGTATATGTTTATATATGCTGTTTATGCTGTTATGTGGTTTCTTCATTGTACACTGATCTTAGATCTTAGAAGCTATATGTGTAGTGACATAAATCAACAGAAAACTCAGGTTGATTCGGTGTCTTTTATTTTAAAAGATCACACATATCACATGTTCAGATATCACAATGACACAAAAATACAGGAGTGTATACAAACAACATAATGCAACAACAAAAACAACATAAGGCATGTAAAAACCATGTTTTTTTCTCATCATGTGGTGGAGATGATCGGCCTCATGTGTACCTGTATCTATTGCGGGACTCCTGGCTGCGTTGAGGTCCGGTACTATCGTCCGATTCGGACTCTGACGCAGCTGAACGGAAAAGACATGAATGAGTCTGTCAGGATGGCCACGGAAATGCGAGATAGAATTAAAAGTGAAGCGTGCTAAACTGTGAAAATCACCTCTGGGTGGAGGCCTGTAAGGAGACGCCATGCGGCGAGGGAAATCCTGAGACGTGCTAAGAGAGGAAGGCTTCATACCTGGAGGAGGAAGATCAGGAAGCACCCTGGGAGAAAAGATATGAAGAGGCAATGAAGACATTTCTAGTTTAGTAGTCGATATATATCACTGAAAACTTTAAACACAATTAAGAATGTGCTTGAAGGGACAGTGCACCTAAAAATGAAAATTACCGCATGATTTACTCACCTTCAAGTCATCATAGGTGTATATGACTTTTGTCTTTCAGACGAATACAATTGAAGTCAAAAATAAGTTTATAATAAAGTTTTGGCTCTTTCGAGCTTTATAATGGCAGTGAATGGGTGTTGAGATTTTGAAGTCCAATAAAGTGCATCCATCCATCATAAAAAGTACTCCACACACCTCCGTTGGGTTAATAAAGGCCTTCAGTAGTAAAATCAATGTGTTTGTGTAGGAAAAATATCCATTTTTAAATCTTTATAAACCATCTCTAGCTTTCCGCTAACTGTCGTCTGTGCGTTCACGAAAGAGCGGCGTTTGAGAGGATGACGTAGATGAACGTGTGATGAATGCGGAAGCAATTCAAAACATCAGTCACAAACAGTGATGGAAATAACTGTGTTAGAAATAGTTACTAACGGGACTACTTTTTTCAGTAACGAGTAATCAGACGAATTACTGTCTCCCCCGTTACAACGCCGCTACCGTTACTAACAATAAAATGCGGTGGTTTTCCTCTCACAAATAAAACAAAAACCCAGACTGAAAAAGACAGCAAAACAGAATACAAAAAAAAAAAAAAAAAAAAAAAAACAGTAAAAAAAACAGTAAAAGAGACAGAAAAAAAAATTACCAAAAAATAAGATAAACTGCAAAAAAAAAAAACAAAAAAAAAAAAAACAAAAACAACTAAAAAAGTCTACGAAACAAATTACTGATTCCCCCGTTACAACGGCGTTACCGTTACTATAATTGAGCTCACTGAAGCGGTTTTCATCCGAGTAGGCTCTCTCTCTCAGCCACATGACCTGCAAAGCTGCACATCGCATTGCATTGCGTTCTTCTTCTGAGGTAAATTCTGTCTTATTCCTCTCAGTCTTCTTCCAGAAGCGAACAGTAGCCGATATTAACTTGATGAATGTTCACGTTTGTTTACAGAGGCGGTGTGGGTGTTTACCTACATGTCCGCGTGTCTCGCGTGGATGTTCAACATATGAAAAGCGGAGCCGCTCGTGGGCGTGATTACATTATAGATGAATTTAGACAGGAAAAAACGGAGATCGTGTTGGTATCATACGGATTATTTCATCAGAGAATATTTGTTTTTGACGTAACTGACTCCATTTAAAGTAGACATTTCAAGCTTTCTATACTGAGATTCAGGTTGTTTTATTTACAAGCCTGTGAAAAGAAGTAACAAGACTGCAGAGAGCGCATCCTGTTTATTTTACAAAAGCACATTGTTTTGTTGTTATTATGACTATACACAATTAAAAGTAGACCCTTTGCAGTTTCAAATGATACCTTATTACTACCTGTGAGAAGTTTTTCATGTTTCAATTATGTGATATTTATCCCCTGGAAGATGTTTCTTACATTGACAGCAACATTAAAAGAGTGTAGATTAGTGTACAATGCTTAATCATTTAACATATTTAATATTGGGCGTATCCAGGTTATTTGACCTATTTGAACATTTATTTTAAAAAGTAACACAATAGTTACTTTCTCTGGTAATTAGTAACTTTTATGATAATGTAACTCAGTTACAAGTTGTGAGAACTAATTACTTTTTTAAAGTAACATGCCCAACACTGATCACAAATTAGAAGTGCAAAACAAGATTTGTAAAGAAAAATGTCGGAGGATTCTGATATAAGCCAAGAGGAGACTGCTTTTACTTTGGTGTAAACAAAGAGACTAGCATATTTTTACTGGAGAATATGCTACGCCTACATCCTACATCATCCGCGGGAACGCCACTCTCTCGTGAACGCACGTACGACTGTTAGCGAAGCCAGAGATTACGGTTTATAGTTGTAAATATGGATATTTTTCTTACACAAAAGCATCAGTTCGCTTCCTCTAGAGCTGTGTGGTGCACTTTTTATGATGGATGGATGCATGCACTTTATTGGGTTTCAAAATCTCAACACCCATTTACTGCCATTATAAAGCTTGGGAGAGCCAGGACATTTTTAAATATATCTCCGATTGTGGTCATTTGAAAGAAGAAAATCATATACACCTATGATGGCTTGAGGGTGAGTAAATCATGGGGTAATTAGAATTTTTTGTGAACTGTCCCTTTAAGATGTCATTTTAGTGATGGATTTGGTGTTTGCTGCTTATGTTGTGGACTCATACTTGTATCTGGAGTGATTTTCAGCTTTGGGACTCTCACGCCTTGTGGGTGGAGAGGTGCTCCGGTCTGAATCTGACTCAGAAACGGCTGGTCGCACAAAAGAAACAGTCATTAAGCTACTGAGATTATATCACTGACAACATTTATGCATATTATTAGCTGAGTCATTGGTCTTTAATTCCAGAGTGTTTTAAGGCAGACCTCTACGAGGCCGAGAGGCAGCAGAGGAGTTCCGGTTCTGGGTGATGGGTGAGGCTCGAGGGTTTGGCAGCGCAGAGATCCCGGAGAGAACCCTGAAACGGACAAACAAACAAACAAATAAATAAATGTGTGAGCCATCCATCCTACCCAAGCAAACAGCAACATGAAAAGATTAGTAAAACAAAACAAGCAAACAAAAATCCAAACAGAAAAAACCCTCAGATAAACTGCAAAACAAAACACAAAAAAAATCTTGAAAGAAAAACAAACAAACAAAATAAAAAATAATAATAAAAACAAACTAAAACCAAGGATAAAAGGCAAAAAAGACAGAAAAATACTAAAAACAAACAACAGCAAAACAAACAAAAAATCCAAGTAGAAAAAAAAAAAACTGAAAAACAAAACAAAAAACCTGGACTGAAAAACACTCAAAAAAGGGGGAAAAAAAAGATAAACGGCAAATTAAAACAATAAAATCTTGTAAAAAAAACACATAATAAAGTCAAGAATAAAACAAATCAAAATCGAGAATAAAAGGCAAAAAAGATAGTAGCAAAATAAAAATAAAATAAATTAGTAATTTTATAGGCAATTTTATTAAATTTATGAAATTAAGTTTCATTATCATTTCTGAACTAACCAACTTACTAAATAAATAAATAGATGCAACATTATATATATAACTACGGTGCTGCAGGACTACAATCGTCTACATGCAAATATGGCCAATAATTTCAGATGAAGCCATATTTACTTGTATCTGTCTCTGTTATCGAGAGTGCCGTGTCTTGACGCTGGAGGCGAGTTGCTGCGGTCTGATTCGGACTCTGAGGGAACTGAACAAGAAGCAAAGCATCATTCAACCAATTGGATATACAACAATGGGCAAAGTATTCAGGTCAAAACCTCTGGGCAATGACAATCCATAATGCAAAAACTGAGACTCAGAGAGTTTTGTTTAACTAAGATTCACCTCTGCGAGGGGGCACCGACTGGACGGCTGGTCTTGTGAGCGTAGAGCGTAAAGGCGGCGAATCACGTGATTTCGACACAGGATCGGCACGATTTCTGTGAATCAATGAGCTTTGTTAGTGCAAAGATCATTTAACTTAAAGAGAACCCCCGTGTATTAAGGCTTGTATTGTACTTATAAAAGATTTACGTTATTTTAAAAAACCCACATCGTTTTATACATATTTTGGACTATAGGGGGCACCGTTATTTCGATGATGTAAAATGGTTGGACTCGGTGAGCTAATGGTACTGCCTCTTGCCATTTTTACCACAACACAACTTGGAAAATAAAATACTGATACTATGACCACAGCCTACAGGTGGTGACGTATATAAGCATAGGCTTAAACCAAATGCCTTGCCATCAATTTTTTCCCCACAAAGAGTCTAAACGCCCCTGAATATCGAGTAAAATCCATGCTGATAAACTCCTTTGGCGTCTACGGCATCATGACAAGCGTCGGCATGTTTACATTCTGCCAGGATGGCATCTAGCGTTTCTTGTCTCTGCCATTTGTAAGCTCTTTCAGTAGCTGTGATCGACTAAAAGCCTTAAAGGCATCAGGGCTAAAGCGGATAGAACAAAGACACAAGTCTTTAGGAAGTTCTATTTATCCACAGGCATCTTCCCATTCTTTTCTTCTCTTTTTATCGCTAGGAAAGGCGCGAAGACTTACATCGCTTCTCGTTGCACTTCGACAAAAAATTCCAATCAAAAAGCCGCACAATGTGGTCATCGTATCTGTATTGTACTTTCCGGGTTGTGTTATGGTAAAAATAGCAACAGGTAGCGCCAGTAACTCAGAGTGCAACTATTTCACATCATCAAAATAATGGCGTCCCCCACAGTCCAAAATATGTTTAAAACAATGTGGATTTTTTTTAACTAACTTATCTTCTGTGGGTTTTCTGCTACATATTTCAGTAAGAGACATCATTTATGTTATATTAAGCCATACCAGTGTTTCCCCTAGGTTTACACTGTTGGGAGGGTGGGGGGGGGGGTCTGTGGTGGTAACAGTAACTGGTACCCAAAATAATAACAAAAACATTTTTCGTTAAGTGAAAAAGTAAATCAAAAATTCTCAGTTTCAACATTTTGAACAACAGGACCATACAATCTTTTTCTTTTCTTATTTTTTCAGAATTGTTGTGCGTTTTAATTTTTCTGACAATCAAAGGAAGGCATTAGACATTTATTTATTTTTAATCAAATGAAACCTTTTCATTTTTTGGCATACAAACAGAGGTTTACTGTTAAAATTTATATATGGAAGAAAAATTGTGTGAATATTCAGCTAAAAAAGTTTTAAGAATTCTAGTATTTTTTTTCTACAGTTAAGTGGTTAATCTTGTTGTAATATTTATTTTTAGCATTTCACTGTTTTATTTAAATTTGGCAGAAATACGAAACACCTACATTATACTGTACAAAAGTAATACAAGACTAATATGTTTCTGTTACATGTTAAACCATACTTTTATTTTGAGGAGTTTTCTAAAATGAGACGGTAAAATTTACATGAAGTGACTCTCACAGCAAGATTAAGATTAAGATTAAATATGTTTCCACCGTTCATACATACAGAGGCAAACGGAACATGCAGGATTCGTATTTAAACCGTCTTTTTGCGTTTCAATATTGACAGACACTTGTGCATATCGCAATTCGAATGAAGTGACAGACCAACTTTTGGTTTATTTAAACAAAAAAAATCGATGAATTCCGTGGCATTCCGCACAATAGAGTAAAATCCCGTCCGCGGGATTTTTGCGGGGGAGAAATTGTAGACGCGCGTCCGTGTAGACACAGAAATAACATGCCGTTGTGTGAATAAGATAAATAACATAAGGCTATTTAGTTTGTTTAATTAAAAGAACAAGGTATAGACCTGTTCTTTAGGAAAGCTAACTTTAAATGCCTTCTGTTGTAATCTGGCGCTATATTGAAAAAGAAATTAAATAAAGTTAACTTGACCTTCAAGGGGCGGGGCACCCCCCTAATATAACGGAAGGGGAAACACTGCATACAAGACCTAATACGCAGGGTTCCCTTTAAACAAACCAAGTCAGATTTGAGATGTTCACCTGCGAGAACGTCGGTCTCTTGGACGGGATGTTCGGTTCGTGGGGCCGTCAGAATCCAGGTCTGAGATTTCTTCAAGCAAAAATAAAAAACAAAAAACGCTGCATTTTAGCACTTCCAGTTTAATCATCCAGAAGTCAAAAAAAAATTTCAATGTTTTTTGGTTCAAATCCTAAGGTCTGTGGTTCAAGGTGAAGTTCACCTGGTAGCCATTGACTTCCATAGTATTCTTTTTCCAAACTATGAAAGTCAATGGCAACTGTTTGGTTCTTCTTTTGTGTTCAACAGTTTCATGAGAAACTCGTACGGTTTTGGACCACAGATCAGCTGTATGCTTTAGAAACATCTACGCTCACCCTCCAGCTCCGAGCTACTGTCATGCCGCATCTCGTCGGCGCTGTTTTGCGGGCTGTCCTCCACTTCAGGAATGCTGACGAGGAACTTTCTGTCGTCCCTCAACACCAACATGGTCAGTTTACCTCTAGACTTCTCCACCAGGTGCTTGGTCTCCAGCAAAGACAGGTTTTCTGTCGTCATGCCGTTAATCTAAACCAGAGGTTTCAAGAAGGTTACAACAACATCCGCATGCATTGAAACGGTTTACAAAGAACCAGCTCTTCACCTTCAAAACAAGATCTCCTTCTTGAAGGCTGCCCTCTTTGGCAGCCAGTCCGGTGGGAGTCATGTGTTTGATGAAAATCTGGCTTCCCAACTTCATTCCGTACTCTATGGAGAGAAACATGTTAAAAACTTGGCGAGAGCCACTAATAATCGTGCAGTGCAAAGCCATTGAGATTCTGACCATCTGTGGGTTTTTTCTTGATCAGGGTTGTTCTGATGGGTTTGTCTTGCACGTCCTGATTGGGAAGTCTCTTGAAGCCGGACATGATGGGAAGGTCATGACCGTTGCGGTCGGGCGTCACGCTTCGAGCGCGTCGGTTGCGGCTGGTGTCGGTGTTGCGCTGACCCCTCTTCTGTGGCATATCGTCATCTAGTATGTTGGATTGCGAGGCAGAACGAGTAGGCCTGTTGCTTGCCGGGATCTGAATTGTGCGTGGCCTCTTCACAGTCTAAGAAATGAATGAACAAATATTCAGAACAAATAACAGATATTCATTTCATGAATGCTTTCGGCAATGTTTTCACTTACGATGTTTGCCGTTTTCCCGCAGTTCCTCAGATTTTGGATGGTGTAAAGTGATGTGACGTTTTCCATCGAAACGCCATTCACCATAACTATCTGATCCCGTGTCCTGTGGGCAATAAATCACGTGAGTGTCTATCACAAAAATAATCTGCCAAATATGCATGAGCGTGTTGGTTTTTCCATCTTGTACACAAACTTGACAGGTCGGACAGGATTAGGCAGGATGTGTGGGAGGAAGTCGTGTTCGTGTGGAGGTGTACTCACTGAAGACGACCCATGGCGGGGCCGCTGGGAAGCACGTCAGAGACCACCACTGCCGTGTCGCCGTTTACCGGCTTGTCAAGCCCACCTGAGACCGCGAAACCAAAGCCGACTTTGGAATCCTGTAAAATGGAAAGATAAACAAATGAAAGAATGAACGGAGGAATGCATGATGGAACAAAAAGAATGACAGAACAAGGCAGAAAGAAAGAAAATAGGAAAAGAGAATAGGAAAAGCAAGGAAACAGAGAATGAAATAGGATAAATAGAAAAAGTAAGAAAGAAAAAGATTTTTTTAAAAATCTGAAAAAAAAAAAAAAAAAATGAGAGAAGCAAAGAAACAGAGAATGAAATATAGGAAGCCAGAAAGAAAGAAAGAAAATGAGCAAAAGATCAAATGAAAGAAAAAAAAGAAAGAAAAATAATGTAAGAATGAAATAAAACAAGAATTAAATAAAAAATAAAATATGTTCAAAATAAAAACATTTAAAATAACATAAAAAACATAAAATGAAACAATGAATGAAACGTGAAAGAAAAACAAATTAGAAAAAACAAAAGAAAAACAAATGAGCAAAATGTGCTCAAAATACAAGAAACAACAAGCAAAAGAGAAAAATATAAACAAAATAAAACAAAATAAAACACAAAAGAACTAAACAAAAGATGGGAAGAAACAAAATAAAAAATGAAAAAGAACAACGAGAATGAAAGAAACAGCAAAGAAGGAGAAAGAACGAAAGAATGCATGGTAATGCATGAAAAAAGAAAGAACAAAAGAACGAAAGAAAGAAAGAAGAATGAAAGAAAAAAGAAAGATCAAATGAACGATAGAAAAAACTAAGTAAACAAAAAAGAAAGAAATAGACAAAGACAGAAAGAAAGAAAGATCAAATGAATGACAGATCAAAAATGAAGAAAAAAAAAATACATAAAAAAGAAAGAAATAAAGACCAGGTCAAGTGAACGATAGAACAAAAGGAAGAAAAAAGTAAAACAACAAAAAAAGAAAAAGAAAGAAAGAAAGAAAGAAAGAAAGAAAAAAAGGGAGAGACAGATAGAAATATCAAATGAATGATAGATCCAAAATGAAGAAAAACTATAAGAATGAAAGAAGCAAAGAAACAATGAAATAGAGGATGAAGAAGGATGAAAGGACGAAAGAAAAAAAGGACAAAAGAAGGGACAAAAGAAAGAAAGGATGAAAGAAGGGATGAAAGAGAGAAAGGACAAAAGAAAGATCAAATTAAAGATCAAAAATCAAGAAAATTAAGAAAAACTAAAACAACAAAAAAAAAAAAAAATGAGAAGCAATGAAACAGAATCAAATAGAGGATGAAAAAAAGAAAGAAAGAAAGAAAGAAAGAAAGAAAGAAAGAAAGGGAAAATTAAATTAAAGAAAAAAAAACTACAGAAAAACTAAATTAAAGAAATTAAAGAAAAACAACAGAAAAAAAACAAATTAGTAAAAAAAAAAAACAAAAAAAAAAAAAAGAAAAAGAAAAACAAAACAGAAGCAAAAAAAGGAATAATAAAATAATTAACAAATAAAGGACACCAATAAAACAATGAAAGAAAAGTGAAAGAAAAACGAATTAGAAAATTGATCAAATGATCAAAAAGAAACAACAACCAAAAGAGAACAAATAAACAAAATAAACCAAAAAAACAACTAAACAAAAAAAAAAGAAAAAAAAAAAAAAAAAAGGAAAAAGAAAAACAAGAATGAAAGAACACACACAAACAAAAAACAAACAAACAAAAAACAAAAGAAAAATAAAAATGATGAAAGAAGAAATAAAAAAAACAAAAAACAAACGAAAAAGCAAATGGACAAATAAAGCAATTTAAAAAGACAAAATAGCGGGAAAAAAACACTTGAGTAAACAAACAAAAAATGACTGGCTGAAGGCAGCTTCTTTCTACACTGAAATGCACCACATGACCCCAAACATGACATTCCAAAATTCCGGGTGTGTCCCAGTGACAGGTGGAAAAAGCGCTTACGACAATCCTGGTATCACAATTGCTCACTAAACTTTCAATCCGTCTCGACTTTCAATTGTTGGGGAAACTCTACACCTGGTGTCACGTTCTCCGACACACCTGTCCAGAGCTCCATAAAGGTGTGGCTAAATTGAATTAGACCCTCAATTCGCAACTTACTTTCGATAACGTGACCGTGTGCTGCTCCCATATCGTCATCTCCTCCATGTCTGCTTTCTGAAAAGAAAAACAAGGCAATACGTTTATTTGTGCAACACCAAGCAAACAAGAACAAAAGATCAACGTTTATGAAGCTACCAAACAAAGATCGGTTCAGAAGCAAAGCACTAGTTCATGAGGGCCTCACTTCTTTTTGAAAGTCCAGCACTCGGCTGTTGTTTGTCAGCTCGGCCGAGCATGAGAAGGAATGGCTCTAGCTGAGCATGCTCCCACCTGCTGAATTCCTGCCGTACAGGTACATGGGGGCGGAGCTGACACGTGACATCAGCGATACCCGACACTTCCTCACCAACGGCTCACCCAACCAATAAACAGACAATATACGTCTCTCACCAAGTGGCTAAAATCACTGGCATGTCATTTCACTTCAAAACCGAAGACTGTAAACTTGCCAACATGTTGTTATGCCCTAAATTACAAATACTAGTCAGCTGTGAGTGGTAGAGCCGCTATCAGTACCTAACCCTGTTCCAAAGGTCATGTTTTGTACGGCTGATGCAAGGTAGTTTCTTTATTGTAAATAATGAGCAATGAGTTGCTTTCTAAAATTGGCTGAGTTTTAGTACCTAACATCTGATTTCAAGTCAAACGTTTTTCATGTCCTCAAACAAAGACCTGCAACCATCATGACATACTTTGAGAGCGGTTTCTATTGGACTAGAGAATTCCTGGAATGTTTCCTGTGTTTTTATTGGCCGCTGTTGGCAAGCAAAGGTCAGAGAAAGTCTGTGTTCACAAAGCTGATCAACCACAGCAAATACCACACATTTTCTACAAAAAATATAAATAACTAGCCTAGTCTTATAAAAAAACAAAACATATTATATAAATTATTGAACATATTATATAAACTTATACGTGCATTACCAGTCAAAAGTTTTTGAACAGTAAGATATTGAGTCTCCTTTGCTAACCAAGCCTGCATTTATTTGAAAACAGCAAAAGCAGAAATATTGTGAAATATTTTTACTATTTAAAATAACTGTTTTCTATTTGAATAGATTTTAAAATGTAATTTATTCCTGTGATCAAAGCTAAATTTTCAGCAACATTACTCCAGTCTTCAGTGTCACATGATCCTTCAAAAAACATTTATCATTATTATTATTATTATGAATATCTAAAACAGTTGAGTACATTGTTTTCAGCATTCTTTGATGATCTAAAGATCAGCATTTATCCGAAATAAAAAGCTTTTGTAATATTATACACTATAATATTATACACTGACACCAAAACAAATTCCTTGTATGTGTAAGCATACTTGGCAATAAAAGCTGTTCTGATTCTGATTCTGGTATACCATTCAAAAGCTTGGAGTCAGTATAATTCTTTTTGGGGAAAGAAATCAATACTTTTATTTAGCAAGGATGCTTTAAATGGAGTGAAAGCGATGATAAAGACATTTATAATGTTACAAAAGATTTCTATTTCAGATAAATGCTGGTCTTCTGAACTTTCTATTCATCAAAGAAACCTGAATCAATTCTACTCAGCTGTTTTCAACATAATAATAATATTATTATTATTATTATTATTATTATTATTATTAATATATATATATATATATATATATATATATATATATATATATATATACACTACCGTTCAAAAGTTTGGGGTCAGTAAGACTTGTAATAGTCTTTAAAGTAGTCTCTTATGCTCATCAAGGCTGCATTTATTTGATTAAAAATATAGAAAAAAAAACAGTAATATTGCAAAATGTTTTTACAATATAAAATAATGTTTTTTATTTTAACATACTTTAAAATAGAATTTATTCCTGTGATGAAAAGCTGAATTTTTATCAGCTGTTACTCCAGTCTTAAGTGTCACATGATCCTTCAGAAATCATTCTAATATGTGGATTTATTATTAGAATGATCAATGTTGGATAATATCAACAGTTGTGCTGCCAAATATTTTTTGGAACCTGTAATTATTTTTTTTTTTTTTCAGGATTCTTTCATGAATAACAAGTTTAAAAAGTACAGTGTTTATTCAAAATATAAATATTTTATAACAATGTAAATTATTTATTATTAACTTTTAATAAACTTTTAATTATTAACTTAATACATCCTTGGTGAATAAAAGTATTAATTTCTTAAAAAAAAAAAATAAATAAAAAGAAACAATAAAAATGTACTGACCCCAAACTTTTGAACGGTAGTGTAGATATATATATATATATATATATGTATATATATATATATATATATATATATATATATATATATATATATATATATATATATATATATATATATATATATATATTTATTTTTATTTATTTATTTATTTATTTATTTTTTTTTTTTTTGAACAGCAAATCAAAATATTAGAATGATTTCTGAAGGATCATGTGACTGGAGTAATGATGCTAAAAATTCAGCTTTGAAATCACAGGAATAAATTACATTTTAAAAGATATTCAAATAGAAAAGAGTTATTTTAAATAGTACAAAAATTTATCAAAATTTTACTGTTTTTATTGTATTTTGGATCAAATAAAGGCAGGCTTGCATTTAAAAAAAAAAAAACAAAAAAAAAAAAAAAAAAACAACATTACAAATCTTACCTGTTCAAAAACTTTTGACTGGTAGTGTATACTAAACTTTTATATTAAAAAAATACTTTAATTCATCAAGGAAGCATTAAATCAATAAAAGTGATATTTACAATATTAAAACAAGCTGTATTTCGATTAAAAGCTGTTAGTTTGATTTTTCTCTTAAAGGGACAGTTCACCCAAAAATGACAATTCTGTCATTAATTACTCACCCTCATTTCGTTCCAAACCCATAAGATTTTCGTTCATCTTCAGAGCACAAATTAAGGTTTCTTTGATGAAATCTAAGAGCTTTCTGACCCTGCATAGACAGCAACGGTACTATCATGTTCAAGGCCAAGAAAGTTGATAAGAACATCGATAAAACAGTCCAATGTGACTTCAGTGGTTCAACCATAATGAAGCTATGAGAATACTTTTTTGCACAAACAAAACAAAAATAATGACTCAGCAATTTCGTCTCTTCCTGTCAGTCTTTGATGTGCGCTCACGTAGGGCTGGATGATTAATCAAAAAGTAACTGAAACTCAGAACCTCAGAACCTTCCCATGTCGGTTATTTTTTTTTTTTTTTTAAATTCTGCTTATATTTTCCCATTAATAACATACTGCCGTGTGTGTAGTTGGTGTGCTAACGTCTTTTGTAGCATCTCGCACACGAGTGGTGTGTTTAACACAGCGTCGCTCATCGATGTCAGTTCCAAAACAGTGGACCACAGTTTGGAGCTTTTGTTTACAGAAGCAGGTTTGCAACTTTTGTATTTGACGGCAAAATGGCGGAGCAGACATTCTGTGCTGCGCTTAAAAAAAAACATTCCTGAGCGCTCTCTCTCACAGCAAATAATCATTCATCAATTGTAATCGAGGTGAAATGTTCAGTTAATCGAGATTTTGATTTGAGGTCATATCATCCAACCCCATTTGTGACCCTGCATAGACAGTAGGGAAGTGACGAGATCTCGTGACGACATCCTCGCAAAACATTTTACAGTGTTTACATTAGAGCTGCAAGATTAATCCTTAATATATCTAGATCTCGATTCAAACACCCACGCGATCTTATTCCTGAATGACTACGATTTAGGTATGTCTGTTATGACTGTTTCACATCGCGAGTGTCAGTGGAGCTGAGAAGCAGGTTTTGTCGCTGCCCATGTTAAAGAATCAGAGGATCAGGGTAAACGAGAACGCAGAAAAAGCAACACAAACCGTCTTTTCAGCAACATTATAGTCCTTAATTCTTTGTTACAGAGATTTAAATAATAGCAGTACTGGGATAAAAGTTTATAGTTTGGGTATAAACGCTTATTGTCAACAGTAGCGATCAAAACGGAAGTATCTTTACACTTGTATGTATCCACCTTATTTTTCCCATAAGAGTGGGTGCAGCCATTTGTAATTTTTTTGTGTTTGGCTTCCGGTCTCATCCACTTCCAGCTATTTTTAGCTGCACAAAAAGCTTGTTTTGCTGCTTGATATTGTAAACTGGTGTGTCTTACCATATTATTTTAATGTATTATCTTAATTGTGAACACACGGGTTTGTAGTGCAAACTGTTTTACCGTTTACTGAACTTCGATATTCTTCTCGTTATTTCCCTATGGCGGATTATGAACCGGACCTCTAACACATTACCAGAAAACAGCTTACTTCCGCACTGAAAAATAAGGTGGATAGTAACGCTTCCGCCAGGAGGTGGCGACAACTGCCCGTTTAAAAAAAGTATGTCATTGAATCATTCATTCAGAAGATTCCAATAGTCAAACTAGTCTTAATGAAGTGAGACACTGACTCCTTCATTGAATGTTTTTTTATTTATTTATTTTATTTTGTTTAAATGAATATATGTGTTTAAAAGACTTAAGCAATGAACATTTTGTCAGAACCACTAGTAAATTATTTTATTTTGATTAGTTTTCTAATCTTTTTTTCTCCAGAATCTGGAGAGAATCATGGTCTCCAATTTATTAAAAACAACTGGGATTCTCAATTTATCCAGAATCGTGAAGCTCTTGTTGTTTATTACTGCATATAATTAATTAAAATGGAAGTTTAATTTCATAAAGTTTAAAATGCACCTACATTTTTTTTTTGCATTTTGAAAAGTTTAAAAATCTCATCTGGTCTCATTCTCGTGAACCCAGTCTCGTGTCTCGTCTCGTGAGATAAGTGTCTCGTCACACCCCTAATAGACAGCAATGCAACTACCACGTTCAAGTTCAGAAAGATCATAAAGACATCATTAAAATGGTCCATGCGACATCAGTGGTTCAATCTTAATGTTATGAAGCTACAAGAATACTTTTTGTGTGCGAAAAAAACAAAAATAAAGACTTTATTTAACAATTTCTTCTCTACCGGGTCAGTGTTTGCGGTTGAACCACTGATGTCACATAGACTATTATAACGATGTCCTTACTACCTTTCTGGGCCTTGAACGTGGTAGTTACATTGCTGTCTATGCAGGGTCAGAAAGATTTCAGATTTCATCAAAAATATGTTAATTTGTGTTCAGATGAAAAATTATTAACAGTTACATTTAAAACTGTTTCTCAATATTACTGTTTGTACTGTATTTTATATCAAATAAATGTAGTTTTGCTGAGCATGAGAGAAACCAAACCCAAACTTTTGAATGGTACTGTATATATAAAAACTGTGACTAAACAGCACACTAGCATTACTTTGAAATTGCGTAGATTTCTGAGTTGAAACAAACTATGACTACTGTCGATGACAGCAAAGATAGTCATAAAGGAAGTGGCTCACAGGAGAGCAAGGATGCAAATATCAGAACTACCCTTTTCAGGAAACTCCCTTCATGGAATTTGTTGGACTATAGTGTTCCTACACCTGTTTTGACATACTGTGCTGTAGTTTATGATTATGTGAAACACATCAGTGCACAGAGCCCTGCAGACACAAAGCTAATGGGTCACCAGACTTTATTTATTTATGTGAACTAGCATAAGCCTACCCAGCACAATCATATGGACCACTTTTATCAAGTGTGTCTGTCAGTTCAGAGCTTGACCACAAAAGTCCCCATTCACTTTCATTATACTGAAAATAGCAGCTAGGACATTCCTCGAAATATCTCCTTTTGGGCTTTACAGAAATAAACAGTTATATTAGTTTTAAATGAGTAAATGATTACAAAAAATTCATTTTTGGATAAACTATCCCTTTAAGGCTCATAGCTGCTAAGTCACATGTAATGAAATGTATCATGTAGTAAAAAAAAAACAGTGCTTAAGCATTTAGAAAATGCCTTTAATCACAACCCTGCCCATAAGGAAAGCACACATGACTCCTGCAATTAGTGTGTTACAAATAAGTACACTATTTGCAATTTATCATCCACAATCTGTACATAATTAAGGCTATTTTAGTCTTCTGTAACCCTATAACAGTAACAAAAGCCTCGCAGTACAACAGGTGCAAGTCAGTATTTACATTCCCGTCCGTGTAAAGCTGTCATTGCACGGCTCAGATGACACATCGTGCTGTTTAGTAAACTTAAGACGGCACATCCAACAACTAGCATCAACAACTAGGTACTTACCATTCCTTTAAATCCCACTTCCATTTTCAGACAGAACTAACCAAGGTTGGCTACCTCATTAGCATAGGAACAACAAAGCAGGGCATTCAAAATACTGGTATCTCCTGACAAGCGGTTAATTTCCTGTACCCCACAGGAAATATGAACACATATGGTTAATGAGAAAAAAAACAAACTGTGTACAAACCCCCACCTGAGTCCAAGAAACGCTCCACCCACTAGTTCAATAAATCCTTTGGTACTCTGATATTTACCGTCTCTTAAAGGGACAGTTCACCCTTAAATTAAAATTACCCCATGATTTACTCACCCCCAAGCCATCCTAGGTGTACATGACTTTGTTCTTTCAGATGAATACGATTGGAGTTATATTAAAACACGTCCTGGCTCTTCCAAGCTTTATAATGCCGGTGAATGGGTGTTGAAATTTTGAAGCCCAAAAAAGTGCGTCCATCCATCATAAAAAGTGCTCCACTCAGCTCCAGGCAGTTAACAAAGGCCTTCTGAAGCAAATCAATGCATTTGTATAAAAAAAAACTATCCATATTTAATCCATAGTTCACGAGAGAGTGGCATTTTTAGCGGATGATGTGATGAATTACGTGGAATTAAAACAAAACACAGATCTAGGGATGCTCATTTTAACCGGTTAACTGTTAACCGACAAAAAGAATTTTGACCAATCATTTAAACTTAAAAGATTATTTTTCAGCAATTTATTAAAATGTTTGCTGGAAGGTTAAAATAAAATAAACCTGCTTTTTTGAGAGAAAAAACAACAATAAATCGCTTAGGCCTATAACATTAAGTGGTGTTTTATTATTACATCCAGAAATACACCTGATGTCGACGCGAAATGGTTTACAAACACTATAAACATAGGCTAGGCTATTTTAGTTCTCCTCACTCCACAGAAAAAATCCTTTCAATTTAACAGTTTTCAGAAGAGAGCAAGAATGAAAAATATAAGAAGAAGCTAGGCTATATAAACGACAAGCCAAAACTAATTCATTTAGGCTAAAGCGAAACTGAAACTAACGATGGGTCTCTCCGTATTCCGTATTCGAGATGCGGATTCAATCACTTGATTTTTTTTCCTTCTAACAGTGGAAATGACTACTTAGTCAGATAATCGAAACTGTAAACGGTTTGCTTTTATTCGTGTACGTTAACAATAAAAACAAATCTTTGTGCTTTTGTAAAATAAAGAAAAATAGGACGCCGCTTTCAGCCATTTTCCTTTCGCACAGCGCAAAAATGAACCAAAACTCTGCATACTAGCTACTTGAACTTGCACATTTTTTTCTTTTGTTTTGTTAAGTAAAAATGTTCATCGTATAGGCCTACTCATTCATTATATATATAGCCTAGCCGTGTCTTTTGTTGTTTGCTGCTTTTTGCGTTTGTAAAATGAATCCCTGGAAAACTATTTTTAATTGGTCACAGACACTTATCCTTTCTAAAATAATTAAAGTCTAATTTAAAATGATCTCGTTAAAGGAGAAGTCCACTTCCAGAACAAAAATTTACAGATAATGTACTCACCCCCTTGTCATTCAAGATGTCCATGTCTTTATTTCTTCAGCTGATAAAAAATTATGTTTCTTGAGGAAAACATTCCTGGGTTTTTCTTCATATAGTTGACTTCAATGGTGCTCCCAAGTTTGAACTTCCAAAATACAGTAAATGCAGCTTCAAATGGCTCTAAACGATCCCAGTTGAGGAAGAAGTGTTTTATCTAGTAAAACGATCGGCCATTTTTTAAACAAATTGACAATTTATTTATTTTTTTAATCTCAAGCGTCTTGTCTCATCTGTGCGATGTGCATGCGTAGTCTCTGTAATCTGGGTCAATAAAGTTAGGGTATGTCGATAAACTCCCGTCTCGTTTTCTTCATCAACGTCAAAATCGTCCTACATTGCGGTTTTACTTTTTTTGTAAAGGGCTTAGACAAGACGAGCGTTTGAGGTAAAAATGTATAAAAATTGTCAATTTGTTTAAAAAATGACCGATCTTTTCGCTAGATAAGAGCCTTCTTCCTCGGCTGGGATGGTTTAGAGCCATTTGAAGCTGCTTTTAAACTGCATTTTTGATGTTCAAACTTGGGGGCACCACTGAAGTCCACTATATGGAGAAAAATTCAGAAATGTTTTTGTGAGATTAGCGCATTTTCTCCGGAGCTTATGCTACGTTTACATCCTACGTTGTCTGCTGGAACGACAGTTAGTGAAGCCACCTGGAGCCATTTAAAAAAGCCTGGAGCCATAAAAAAAGCACTTTTTATGATGGATGGATGCACTTTTTTGGTCTTCAAAATCTTAACACCCATTCACTGCCATTTAAAAACTCGGAAGAGCCAGGACATTTTTTTTAATATCACTCCGACTGCATACACACCTAGAATGGCTTGAGGGTGAGTAAGTCATGGGGTAAGTTTCATTTTTGGGTGAACTGTCCTTTTAAGTAGGCCTAATTAAGGAGAAACTGGGATCTCTAGGTGGGACGTTCTCCATTCTCTGAAACAATACCACCTTATAAAGATTTAAGGTTTCATAATCCACACTTGATATCCAAGGTATCGAAAACCACAAAAATATGTAATTTTTTCTACTTAACTGACTGAAAAAAACACTACAGTAGCTTTTTCCTCTGATAACAAGGCCTGGAGTTGCTAAAGGAAGCTGATGAGGTTACACTGACAATCATTACCCCGGCCTGTTAATGTTTAATCGGCACTCTACTGAAGGTTTCTAGCAAAGGTTTCTGCATATATTAGTTTTAAGGAAGCAGAACACAAAGATTAAGGCTAAGTATTAAACTTTAGCTTGTAGGTTAGTGAGATTTAGTATAAGGGAGTCCACAATGTGGAAGTTAATAACAATAACAGCAATAATGTTTACATCATACTATCTCTTCTGCAGAAGAAAGAAAATCAGAACTATACCTAGTAAACAACATTGTAAAAAACACTCTGAACACCTTAGCAACAGCACAGCAACAGGCACAACATTTAGTTGGATTCCCCATATCAAAGAAGTGGGCATTATCTCTGTGGTTACATAAAAATAAATTTAGGAAGTGTCAAAATCTAAACACACTTTTTCCAAAAACCCAAGCGTGGTCATCTTACTGGAACCATTTCACGCCCTCAGGTCAACAGTCTTGACAGGAAATGTAGGAGGAATGTATGAATGTCAAAGGTGTGCCCCCTCAAACAGTATCTGGAAACACTTTCATAATCGGAGAGACCACAAGTTTCTGGTGGTCCAGCCCAGTTCTTCACGACTATTTATATGTTCTGCATCCTAACAGAGAACATATGAGGTGTTTCTATACACACTGCCAACAGGGAACATTCCCAAAACTTTAGGTAACGTTCTGGCAAAGTTCACTCAAAGTCATGATTGCATCTTCTAGTAACATCAACAGAATGTTAATTCAAAGTGTTCTAGTCTTAAATAACATTCCCATAACGATAAACAAACTTAATGCTTTTTCTAAGGTACGCATAATCTAGAAAATCAATTTTAAAGCATTCAATGTCTTGAACATTCAGATAACTCAATGGGAACGTTAGCAAAATTTTTGTTGGCAGGGAAAGTTGGCCTAAATATTTAGACATTGACACACCTCAGTTTTAGAGTGTAGAAACTCATTCTATGACTGTTAAAAGATTGCATGCAGTTGATGGGATAGTAAAAACAGAAAAACATGTCCCTCAAAACTAGTATATGTTTGGCTCAGACATGAATAGCATCACTGAAGAGAAATGTGGATCTATGGGAAAGCTGTTTCTCGAAACCACACTGAAACTACAAAGCATGTACTGACTCAAATGAGTGGCAGAACCAGTAGAGCCAGATTAGGCTGAGTTCACTTATCAGTCTCCTTACTGCGCATCGGTTCTTTCGAACAGTTCTTTCAAAGAACCGACTCTCTGCAAACGCGCTAAACTTATTATTCTTAGTTGATTCTAAAACTGGTTCTCGGTTCGCTATGAGTTATAATACGGCCAAAAAAAAAAACGGTTCTCCTGTTCACACGATTTCGGTAGGCGTACGAATCGTTCAGACAGGATTTGTGAACTGGCTCGACATGTTCATTAAAAGATTCGATTCAGAAGAACTATTAGAAAGAGTCGCACATTGCTATCTCTTGTTTATGGAGCGTTTAAAATAAACAACGGTTATCACATATAATTAAATTAAAATAACTCGACATTCATATTTAGCTGTCAATGAATCAAAGATTTAACAGCTTAAAAGCAAACAATAGTACGGTTTGTTTCTAAATGAAACCACTATGTTCATTAAACAGTGGTTCAAAGGACATGAGGACATAAAAGTCTTAAAGCTAAAATAAACTATGTTTTCCACATGATTGAGACATATTAAAGTGCAACATTATTCACATTTACCTGTCAACAAATCTGAACTCTGCTAAAAACAAATCATTGTACGGTTTGTTTGTAAGTCGCTATACAGACTGTACAAACAGAAAATTCTCAAAATTGAGGACCAATAAAGTATATTGTATAAAAATACTATTTTATTTATTTATGTTAAATTTTATTTTGCAACACATAGGCTAATACACGAATAACTTCACCCACAAAAGCAGAATATAAGAACATGTATAAACTAATCTAAAATACGAGCTGTAAATTAAGAGACCACACGAAGCAGCAGGTTATTGTTTACACAATGTCGCCAATTATTTACCATTTCGCTGTATTTCCAGTCAAACAACTTACATTTCAGCCAAATGTGAAACATGACTCAGGCCAACACAAGCAATCGATAAACACAACAAAGCTGAGGAGAAAAGCAAAACACTCGACTCACCGTATTATATGTCCGCTTTAAAAACTAACAGCCTACTAAAATTCACAGTAAATTCCGTATTGGAGGCCTTACAGGGCCTGGCACAGTTTTCTAATAAGGTTTCGTTATATTTCCCAGCATCTATCTATACAGCACCTGATCGTGTACCTGTAAGCAGGGGGAGGAGTTTAATACAGGTGGGTTGGGTAGTTTCGTCACGAAGCTAGTTTCTATAGCCTACGAAACACTACAGTGGCATTCTGATGTTATTTTTCATTTTGTCCCACCAGATAGTTGTGGGATGCATAGTGTCAAAATAAAATACATTGAGTCTCTAAAAATGCGTTAAAATAAGACAAGATAATTTGAGGCTTAAATTGATTTTATAGTAATACTGTGCTTTAAAAACGTTTTTAGATTTTTTTTCCCTTTGTTATTTTGTCTGAAAATACTTAGATATGTCTCTGAGAAAATATTTGTCATTATTTTGTGTAAAATAATTCTTTCCCTATGTTTTAGCGCCCTCAGACCGGAAAGCGCGGTATCGGCGCGCTCACACGCCTGCTTGATGTGCGTTAGCTGCTGCTAGTTTTCCTCAGTGAATGAATTGACTGTTCCTCAAGTAAAAATGATTCCAACCCAAAAATAAGGTAAGATTCTTTAAAATGATAGGAAGAGCTACATATATTACACAAAAAAGCGGGCTACCGTGAAATGCTCCGTTGTTCCACCGCATTTGCAAGTTTTTTACATTTTCAGACAGGAGCTAGCCATTCTTTTTTAGGACTAAACTTAACTTAATGGTCCATTGTGTCGAGTGTGATACAAAATAGTATATAATTTTACTTAATTATGACATTTCATACACTTACAAAAGGTATAATGGTGTTAGCATGTTTTTTGTAATTGGTACAAAACCATGATACTGTGATGGTAATACCATGGCATCATTTGAAGTACCTTAAAGAATCATTTAGATCAGTTGTTCTCATCCAGAGGAGAGGTGAACACTAGAGGGCCTTAGTTAACTTCCAAGGAGCCACAATGTTTTCTAATTTTTATATTAAAATTAAATGAACATTTAAACATCCAAAGCCACTAACTGGTTTATATCCTTATGGAGAAAAATCAAGAAAAACATCAGCAAAGTGCTCTCAAATTAAAATATATACAATAAAGTTATTTATTCATTTATTTTTTTTAAATTATTTTCACTTTTTTCTTTAAATATTGTCATAAGTAAACTACAATTTTTGCTTTGGCAACATATAACAATACAACAATAATTTTAAGTAATTTACCAAAAATAATCACACAACAAACTCTGTAATTTGAACATTTTATTTTTTTGCTTTGTTATTAACAAAGTTTGTAATATGTTCCATTCTTTAGATACGAGTAGAAAACAATTTCTTTAAGAAACAGTTGAAAGGCACAATTTGTTTTGTTTTTTTTTTGTTTTTTTTGTTTTTTTTTTCTTACAATATATACAACTGGATCTAAATTATAAATAGGCCTATAGAAAACGAAAAAAGAATAAGAACACAGGGATAAAACAGTTCAAGATACATATAGTCAGTAGCATGTTTTTCTTTCATAGCAATAAATTACGTAAATGCCATATTGATATAAAAGCGAAGCCAAGGAATCGAGATGTTTACAGTATTGAACATTCCCATGAAGGGCCATGAGCGAACAAACATGGCAGCACTGAATCACAAACCAGACAAAAACTCATTTATGCTGTTTTAGTGCAAATCATACACAGAGCAAGTCAAATGCATTTCTATTTAGTAACAGGTTAATTTGACTTTGTCCCAGTTTCATGGCCTCATCGTATAGTGCTGTCGTTGCATAAGACGTGCATAGCAGAAACTTAAGTCACATGTTCATACTATTGTCTGTTTTTGGGGACGCACTGAGAAAACTAAATAGATACCTTAAAATATTACGGAACAATGAGTGTGTAACAACTATATGTGGGAGAAAGAATGTAATTTCACAAAAAGTTTCAAGTGCAAGTGTGGCTGAAAGAATTTCCCTTAATGAAAAGAATAAAATAAACTGTGCAGTCAATATGCAGTAATGGCTAAATAAATAATGTGTCAGTGACAGAATTTTACATACAAGACAAACCGTATTTTTAACGCAGACATTAAACATTTGGATATATTTTATCTGATTTAAATAACTAATTGAACATAAATTTCATCCTGAGATAGGGAGTGGTTTAAACACCATAGAGCCATGAACTTTTGAAGTAAATTTGTAGGTTTCAGTTCGATATCTGGCTATTGCTGTGAAATATTTAAGAATGTATCAACTGCATAAAGAATGATAATAATAAACAGAAAAAAGGAACAAAGCATTCAACCACCCAGTGCAGCAGAGCGATGTCTAACAAAATTTCATTTTGCTTTGAATTGTTTTCTTTGCTGTCTGCACAATTACAATGTCATAGTATCAATAAAACAAATAATCTAAAACATGTCCCTTTAAAATTAAATAAGAATAATCAAGTAATTGTTATACATGTTACACATTAATTAACATTAATTAATCTATTAAATAAAGGGCTTAAATTCAGCTAGATAAAAGTTCTATTGCCCCATCTGTGACTGTACCAGGGATGCATCTCACATCGCATCAATCTTGTAAGGAAGGAAGGACTTTTCAGTTGCTAGGTCACAATAAAAATATTGTACTAATAAAGGGACGAAGTGCGACTCAAGTCTTTTTGGAATCAATAAATCAACCATCTAATAGATTGTTACCATTCTGTCGTATTACATTGCGAGACGGGACAGCAGGACAGACTGTTCTATTTTAGAACAACAGAGAGACAGCTGCACAGGTAAGTGATTTGTAGGTAGTTTCGCTCTCCTACTAGCACACTGTTTCAAGGCCTGATAAATAAAGGCAATAAATACGTTACAAACATCTGCACGTGAACGGTACAGGAGTAATGTGTTTGCGTCTACATTCCACTGTATGTTCCAAAGGCACATTTCGGACAGTAGCCTGTTCTCTTGCTCCTCGGGAAAAGTGTTTTGTCTAATAGAAGTTCATAATGGAAACGTAAAGCTGATGATTGTCCAATGCAAAACAAAGCTTCTTGCCGAAGTTAAGTTTGCGGTATGTGAAGTTTGCACAACTTCAGTTAGGCCCACATGGACGTTGTGGCTTCAAAAAATTATACTGAAGAAAAAAAGATACTTGAGGTACCATTTGGGGTTCCTCTTTTCAGCGCATTGGAAGAACCCTTTGGAGAACCTCTAGGCTAATGGAGAAAGTCAGTAAGGAACTTGCAACCATTACAAGACAGTTTCTCCAGTGACCTCTTAATAAAAGAAAGTCTCTGAGGCATTTAAAATATATTTTGAAGATCTCTCAGGCCTCAAATGGACATTCGAGGCACCTTCAAAAGTGCCTGGAGCTTCCCCAGAAGGTTCCTCCGATGAGGAGCCAAAATGGTGCCTCAAGTGTCTTTTCATCTTGAGCAAAATCTACTGTACGTTGTGAAACTTAAACAAACCTTAAATCATTTTCAGACTTGCGTCTGAACTATTTTTGGTAAATCAATACTCTCTCAGCCTCAGTGTATAAAATTCAGGATGTTGAAACTGGGACGACCAACTTGGTAACTATCCTGAAGTTCCAACAATCAGTTTAGGGATCATACTTGAGAACAGAGCGAACTTCTTCCCATGTTGTGAAGCAGAATCTCATCCTTGTGGAACCGAGGCCAATGGCGGAGCTGGACGCCGGCAGTGGTCAGACTACAGCCCTGAGTATGTGCGCGTTTACCGGAGAGTCCGGCCGGAAGGATCTCACTCGGGTTGTTGGAACTTAATGACGGACTGGCGTGGTTCTGTTCCACCTTGCAGCATGCTGTTCAAGACCTCTCGTACGTTTATGATGGCTTCAGAGCTGCAGTAGCTGTTGGGTAATGGGAGCATCTGCTGGTCTTGCGACAACGAGGAGGATGATGAGGATGGCGTGAGCGAGGGAGTGAAGGGGGACAAGGAAGTAGAGAAGACCATGGGTACCGACGAAGGTGCATCTGAAGACGAAGAGGCAGGGACAGTCTGACTAGGAGGTGTTATGAATGAGTCCAAGGACAGTATCATGTCATACAAGTCTTTGTCCTGTGCTGAAATGCTTTCCTGTGTGGCCTGGCTCTCCTGCTGTGGTTGCTCTTGAATAAACTCTTCAAGGCTAAAGTCAACCGTAGGTTCGGGTTGCCTTGAGAGGTTGTCTACTCCCAGGTCAGCTTGAGTGTTGACTTGGGAGGATGACGAGGAACTGTGAACCCTTAAGTCTAGGAATTCTTCCAAAGGGGTTTTTATAGAAGGGAATGAGGGGAAGGAGATGTACTGGGTGGGTAAACTGGCCAGGTTGGGAGGCGGCAAAGATGTGTTGTACAAATTCGTGGGGAAAAACTCTTGCCGCTGTGCCATCAGCCTCTGTTGCTCCTCAACCTGGCGCTGTTCCTGAGCTAGCCGTTCCTTCTCTTGGCGTCGCTGCTTTACCTCCACATCCATCCTCAGCAGCTCCTGACGGACCTTTGACACGCAGTTTTCTGGGATTTTAATACCTAGATGAAAGACAGAACATTACAAGATGCCAACTTCCTTCAAATGACTACAGTGGTGTCATTGACTCTCCAACCCAGGGGTTGGTCCTGGAGGGCTGGTGTCTTGCTGAGTTTAGCTCCAACCCCAATTAGACACACCTAAACCAGCTAACAAAGCTCTTACTAGATATACTAGAAACTTCCAGGCAGGTGTATTGAGGCAAGTTGGAGCCAAACTCTGCAGGACACCGGCCCTCCAGGATCGAGTTTGGGGACCCCTGCTCAAACCTTTTGGTTATCAGCCTAGAGCGGGGATCCTCAAATCTGGCTTGTGAGACCCATTTTCCTGCAGAGTTTAGGTCTTCAGGTTGCCTGTAGAGGTTGTCTACAACCAGGTCAGCTTGAGTGCTGACTTGAGAGGAGGATGAGGAACTGTGAACCCTTAAGTCTAGGAAAGGGGTTTTTATGGAAGGGAATGAGGGGAAGGTGATGTACTGGGTGGGTAAGCTGGCCAGGTTGGGAGGTGGCAAAGATAAGGTGAACAAATTCGGGGTGAAAAAGGAGTTTGGGCTAAACTCTACAGGACACTGGCCCTCCAGGACCGAATTTGGGCACCCCTGTTCCAACCTTTTGGTTATCAGTCCAGCCTAAACTCTAGGAAAGTGGATCCCCCAAGCCAGATTTGAGGATCCCTGGCCCAGAGCATCTCAACCTACTAGTCAGGAATTCCTCAGGATGGGTTAACAGGGTGACTCACCAACTTGTTTGCTGCTGTCTTTAGTCTTGAGGCGGACAATTTGGAGAATGCTAGTGTTGGTGACGTCTGCAACCACATCAGACACGCGCTTCCAAACACGTAGGAGAGCACCACACAACATGTGATACTGTCGCAATCGAGTGCCCATTAAGCACTCATGACCCTCCTCTACCTTTTTGCACCTCCCGTTCCTGCAGGAAACACGCAGATGTTAGATTCTCTGAGCTCAGTTTGGCTAGTACCAAGTCAGTAATTGGGAAGGTCTTGTTTCTCACCAGTTAGCATGGCTACATTTCCTGAAGGAGAAAGTGAACTGGTTTTCCCAGCTATCCCGTGCCTCCTCCGGAGTGACCTGATGCAAGAGTAGAAAACGTCACTTAAACAGTGTCTTAAACCTACAATGCCCACTAGATGGCAGCACAGACATTTTCCACAGCAGCTTTTAGGAAGGTCTCTGCTCTAATCCCGGGGTAGCAAACTCCAGTCCCGGAGAGCTCCAACCCTAATAAAAACTCCCCTGTCTTTAGCTTCCCAGTAACCCTTCAGACCTTGATTATCTTGTTCAGGTTGTTTGATTAGGGTTGAAGCAAAAGGAACGACGTTCACCACCCCTGCTCTAATCAGTATATTAATGATGAAGAGGTTGAACACACCTTGCGGTATTTTTGTTGGAGGTTATCAAGGCTTTCCGTTTGGGCCTGCTTGCCGATGTTTGGTTTGTAGATGATCATGTTGCGCTCCTGGCCCTGCACGGCTAGCAGCACGCATGGATAGTTACCTCTCAACTGAAAACAAGACAGGCACAAACATGTTCAACCGCAGAGTCGACTACGGAAGAACTAATGAGACATGAACCCTCCTTTACCCCTGAAGAGAAAGATTATTCCAAGGAACCATCTTTCCTGGGTTACTAAAAGGAAACTGCATGCAAATTTGCAAAGATGAGATATTTCTTTGCTCATGTACTCACTTTATGGGATAAATAGAAGCCTTCATCCGGGTTATTGAGAGTTTGGATCTTCTGGAGGGCCTCCAACCATGGCATGCCTCTATCTACACTTATCTGTGCAACGAAACAAACAGTTCTGTCAGAGATAATGGTGCCAGACATGTCCACAATGGTTGGACTAGTGTCCAACAAGTCCTGGATCCCAAATCTATGCAAAGGGAAAGGGCTCGCAGTGTGGTTTATTCTCGATCAAGGAACTACTTACGGTAACGGCTGTTAAACCAGTCTTCATTGCGTAAGCTCTCAAAATAAACTTTGCTCTTGGTGGAAGGTATGATTGCATGTTTTGTAGTTGGTGTCACGCATGAAACTCATGTGCCTTAGGCATGTTTTCTAAGCTTAACCACTAAAGAGCTGTTTTCTATGAACCTCTATATGTAAGAATCAGTGCAACTTCCTTGCAAAAAAACTGACCTTGTACAGGATAACTTGACCATCTTGAGGATTTCCCGCTGTCAGAAACTTCTCCTGCGTCTCCTCATAAATCTGATCATTGCCTGGCGCCAGATCTGAGAGAAAGCAGATACTTGGTTGTCACCTAAGCAGATCGATGCAACTTCAAGTACCACATCAACAGAAGAAATGCTGCTTACCCAGTATTCCCATATCGTATTTGCCTTCTTTCTTGTCCTTTTCGATCAAGTAGTCGAAATTGTCCGTAAAGTACTGGAAGAGGGAGTTTTGTTTGTGTACCTCCAGGCCTAGTATCCGGTTGAGGAACTTAGTGATATTGCAGTCTGAAACAAAGAGGAGTCACATGATGTCAGGAGATATGTGGATTAGCATGTGAGGAAATGCATTAGGTGCAATACGTCTCCTGTGGAAACCTTACCTTTTTCAGTGTTGATGCCCAAGCGTGATTGACTGCACAGCATGCCTACGTCCATCATACCGTGCTTCATGTCTAGGATTAAAAAGCAATTGGTGGTTTTGGTGAGATCAAGGTTCAAGCTGATCCACATCTTAACACATAATGCACAAAATCCGTTTACCTCTGAAGAACATGGCGTCACCACCAGGATATTCCTTTGGAGGGGGAACCTTGCTTTCGATCTGACCAAGAATTGCTTTGGTAATCTTATCTAGAGCTTTGGTGCCATACTATGAGAAACAGCCAAAACAGACCACGGGTTAGTCCATGAGTATTTTTAGCAGTGTCACTGTTCTATGTCAAAGAGTTACTCACTTTATTTTCAAAGTTGTATTTGCTCAGGTCTCTAGACTCTGTAGCTCTCCTGTCACCATGAGTCAGAGCTCCCTGTGAAAAGAAAAGACGTTGGTTCAAAATGTCAGGCCTTGAATCTAGTAGTGATTTGAACGTAAGTACTCTGATGTTGTTCCAAACCCGTTAGACGTTTGTTCATCTTCTGAACACAAATGAAGATATTTTTTAAGAAATCCGAGAGCTTTCTGACCCTGCATAAACAGCAGCGCAACTAACACACGTTCAAGGCCTAGAAAAATACTTTCTGCACACAAAAGTTTTCTCACAGCTTCATAACATTTCGGTTGAACCACTGATGTCACATGGACTATTTCTTGAATGTGTCAATTGTGTTCCTGTCTATGCAGGGTCTCAGATTTCATCAAAAAATTTCTTAATTTGTGTACCGAAGATGAACAAAGGCCATGCAAGTGTGGAACGACATGAGGGTGAGTAATTAATGACAGAATTTTCATTTTTGTGTGAACTATTGCTTAAACTTTAGACATGGAAAACCAACTAGGAGTTAGCATGTCAGGGACGCACCAAGCTCTCCAGCCTCTTTGCCACGATGGACGCAAATCGTCGCTCGCCTGCCAGTTCGGAAATTAAGAAGATGTACTCTGGTGCCGTGACTTGATTGGAACGATGAGTACGACCTGAGGAACAGAAAGTTTTATCAGCTAGCTGTTGTGGTACAGTGACACTCTTGAGACTCTTTATGGGAAAAAGAGCGACATGATTGATGACAAGATTAGAGGTTGTGGCTGGGTGATGCAGGTGGAATTATTGACACTGCGATGGGGTGTTGACAGTGTAACCACTTTTCAACACCACTTGTGATCTAGCCTGAAACTGGTAGACTGTCCCACTTAGAGTCGATGAAATAACTAATGTATGGCCACAAACTTAATAGGTAGGCATGAGGTAATGCTGCCTATTTACCAAACTGTTGGATGGCCCTGTCCGCACTCCAAGGCAGCTCCAGGGTCATGTGAACCCTCCGCCGCTGGTTCTTCACTCTTCTGTCAGCCTGAAGTGAGATTCCAGAACTGGCCGCCTCAGATATGATGGCTACCAACTGAGAGGAGTAAAGGAAAGTTTTACCGGATGCACCAAAGGAATCATAGCTTAAGGTTGGAGATTTCCTTTAAGAGATTTACCTTCTCTCCATTCATGAAGCGATCTTTCTCTTTGATGTTGATTTGGTCGATAGTGTGGCCTTGCTCAGCGCGAGACTCGTATCGGACACTGGCGTCAGGCCGACGCACCACTCGGCCTTTACGTCCCGTCATCTGTGCGCACAGAAACACAAAGAATATTTAGCGCCCAATATTTTGGACACAAGCTTGTTTTTAAGGTGTAACTATCCTTAGACCATTAGAATAAACACACAAAGTACCTCGGATACTTGTTCTGGACCTCCAAATTTGTCAATGAGCTCATCCAGTGTGTTAAGAGGTAGTTCTTTTCCCAGCTCAGCGATCTTGTTGAGAAGCCCTTGTTTCATCTCCTCTAACCGTGCTGGGAGGATAAAAGTAAAAAAATCAATTGCTTTTGCTTACTTTAAAGGTGTAGTTCATCCAAGATGTTCATGTCTTCTTTCTTCAGTCGATAAGAAAAGGAAAACATTTCTGGATTTTTCTCCATATAGTGGACTTCAGTGGTGCCTCCAAGTTTGAACTTCCAAAATACAGTTTTAATGAAGCTTCAAAGGGCTTTAAACAATCCCAGCTGGGGAAGAAGGGTCTTATCTAGAAAAACGATCGGTCATTTTCGAAAACAAACTGACAATTTATATACTTTTTAACCTCAAATCTTGTCTAGCTCTGGGTAAACTCTGTTTTTTCCGGTTCAAGACAGTTAGGGTATGTCAAAAAACTTGCTTCTCATTTTCTTCCCCAACTTCAAAATCATCCTACAGATGTACCGACCCAGTGTTCACAAAGTGAACATGCAAAGAGGATCAAACGCCCTTTACCAAAAAAGGTAAAACGGCGATATAGGGCGATTTTGAAGTTAAATAAGAAAACCAGATGGGAGTTTTCGATATACCCTAACTTTATTGACCTGGATTACGCATACGCATCACAGAGACGAGATGAGCATTTGAGGTCAAGAAGTATATAAATTGTCAGTTTCTGTCGGCACCTATAGCCTTGTGGTTAGTGTATCAACATATAGCGCAACTGTGCCCACGGCAACCCCAGTTCGAATCCCGTCTCGAGGTCCTTTGCCTATCCCGCTCCCGTCTCTCCTCCCAGTACTGTCAGATCTCCACTGTCCTCTCACAATAAAGGTGTAAAAAGCCCTTAAATATAACTTAAAAAAAAAAAAAAAGTCAATTTGTTTAGAAAATGACTGATCGTTTTGCTAGATAACACCCTTCTTCCTCGACTGGGATGGTTTAGAGCCATTTGAATCTGCATTTAAACTGCATTTTGGAAGTTCAAACTTGGGGGAACCACTGAAGTCCACTATATGGAGATAATTCCTGAAATGTTTTCCTCAAGAAACATAATTTCTTCACGACTGAAGAAAGACATGAACATCTTGGATGACAAAGTGGCGAGTAAGTTATCTGTACATTTTTTTTCTGGAAGTGAACTAATCCTTCAAAGGTTGATGCATGGAGATAAAATAAGTTGCACCATAAATATACCCGCTTGGTAGCTGGTTTGATCGACGAAGATGACGTCGTCAGAGTTGTCTTGGACCGAATCCGGCGAGGAGTTGGAGTCGCTATCCATTGCATCAGATTCAGTGCTGCTGTCATCGCTGATGTTGATCACTGCCGCTACTTCAGTACCGTGTCTGGGTTGCTTCGGCTGCCGTCCCCGTGGCTTACCTGCGTCAGAACGTCCAATCAAACCGTGAGAATAAAACCAAAGACCGCAGATATGTAGACCATGATGCTAAAGCGCAACATGACTCACGTTTCCTCTTGTTCCCCGCTCCTTTTTCTCTCCTCTGCTTCTCTGACGGAAAGTGCTTGAGAACGAGCGACTGAAACACACCCCTGAGGAACACACAAACACATCAAAAAGTCAATTTTTGTGTAATGGCCGAAGACCTAGGGAAGTGGTTATTATCAGATGACACAAGGTTTCAGAATGATTCAAGGCCTGTGAGACGACCAAACTACATATTGAGAAACCATCCTATCATTGTGAAACTGCAAGTGCACTACTGGAAACAAGTCGTCATAAGGTGGCCGTAAGGGTTCAGTGATGCCGAAATTCACTTACTCGGCAGCAGATACGAATCTGTCCAGGTGGCCGTCGTTTTCGTCAAGGACTTCTCTGGTTCGAGCCTCGCCTGTTGACTGCAGCCCTATCACGACACACTAGAGAGAGGAGAAGAAGTGTAAAACGCCTATAGCAGCAAATAATCATTAGAGAGAGTTTAGGGTTGCTGATTTGACTGACCTTTCCAGCTTCCAACTCCTTTTTGGCCAGTTGCACCAGGCAGCGCACCTTGGCGGCGATGCAGAGGTATTTAAAGAAACGCTGGTGGGATGACCAAAACTGACCCCATAAGGACTTCCTGGAGCTCATGCAGAGCTCGTCAGCGGCCTGCATGAACACGGCTAAAGCTTCCGCCCACTGCAAAGGGGATATGAGATATACGTATCAGATATATGTCAGATACACCAAAGTAACCCATTTACAGACCATTTTAGATATGTGATTTACTGTACTGTCTGAAAGAAGTAAGTCAAATACACCTAGGATGGCTTGAGGGTTGCCATTTTTGGGTGAACTGCCCCTTTAAAGTAGAAGTAAGAAGAAGTGACTCACAAGTTTAGCAGCTTTGTTGTACACAAGTTTGAAATCATCATCCAAGCTGATCTCTTCTATGCGGAATGAGACTCCTGAGAAGCTGAGTTGGCGTGCGATGTACATCCCGCTGACCTTCATATCCATTGCGACGATCTCCATGGCCCCTACGCCCCTATCGATGAAGATAACGTTTAGATTACGTATTCATAAAGGACTGTTTTCATTTTTGTCAGCGAACAAGTTTGTTTTCTTCTGCAAACCTCTTCTCAATGGTGTGGAGGAAGTCGTCGAAGGTTCTGAAGGGGGTTCCCTCTCCCCAGATGCCCAGACGGCTCATGTAGATCATGTTCTTTGGCTCTGAGGCACCTGTGGCACTGGCGTACACTACTCTGGCCAACGGCAGCTTGTTCTGCAGATCCAGCACGGCTTTGCCCATCTTTGTGGATGTTGCATTTTTGGCTTTGTGGCATTCATCAAATATGATCTACGTTTACAGTCAAGGGTGAAACCAACTTCATAGTTCAGCCTCATATTTTGCTGAGGATTGTGTAAAAAAAAAACGAACTGGGGTTGGAATGAGGCAAACCGATCTCTTAAAAGAAAATAAAACGTTCTTGCAAAATGTATTTTAACAATAAGAACTAATAATTGTGTTAGAATAACATTATGCTATAAATAATATAAAAAATAAACATGTTAATTAATAAGTAAATTACACATGTAACAAAAATAAATAAAATACACCACTTACAATACCAATATTCCTTTAAAAAATGTTTAAAGAAGAAAAATAAAAAAATAAAATATTATGCTATATATAATAAAAAAATAAACAATTATATTAAACATGTAAATTACACATGTAACAAAAATAAAAAAATACACCACTGACAATACTAATATTTCTTTAAGAACTGGTAAAAAAGAAAACAAATAATAATAATAAAATTAAAGTAAGAAATACTACACAAAGAAAAATAGTATTGAATTAGACTAAAAATTATATTTTAATGCTGGTTAGAAAAAAAGCCATTTGGAAATTAAAATAAAATTTTAAATAAAAACTAAATATTGTCATATTTATTTAATATATAATAATATTACATATATTCATATTATTATAAATAATAATAATTAAGTATTAATAATAATATGATGTATTACAAATGTTTACTACATTGAAAATGATATTTTAATGCTGGTTTAAAAAAAATCTATTTGGAAATTATATTAAAAATATTGCCATATTTACTAATAATATACAATAATATTACATATATTAATATTATTTTAAATATTATAAATAATAATTATTAATAACAATACCATGTATTACAAATGTTAACTACACTGAAAATTATATTTTAATGCTGGTTATAAAAAAGGAATTTGGAAATTATATAAAAATAAAACAAAAACAAAATACTGTCATATTTACTTAATATATAATAATATTACATTTATTATAAATATACAAAATAATGTATTACAATTTTTTTATTACACTGAAAAAATGTTTAAATAAAAACTAAATATTGTAATTTATTTAATATTTAATAATATATAAAATATAACATTAACATTATTATTAATTATTATTAAAAAAATCATAATAATAATACAGCATTTACAAATGTTTTATATTTCTATATTTCTTTCTTGTACATATTCTTTGGTATTTCATCTTCAGTTTAATACAGAAAACAGAATTGTAATAAATATTATATTTGCACACATATTGATATTTAATATTATATGAATGTTTAACAAATATTTTAATAATATATTAAGACATTTTTATATATTATTGTAAATATTGCAAACAATGATGCTGTAATTTTGGAAACAACATGTATTTTGCTAAACCCCTGCCAACAAAATTTATTTTATGCACACAGAAGGCAAAGGATACAACTCCATCAAAACCTGGCTCACACCAGTCTAGGATCTGCTTCAGACGCGTTCGGAGTTGGCCGCCTGCCTGACTCTCCCCAATTAGTGCCGAGTAGGTCGCAAACAGGACCCCTTCTGAGGTAGCTGTGTCTCCGTACTTTATCTGCACGGAAAACAATTACAGTTAGTTACGTTGAAAAGAGCTACAGGGAAACTCTGTGGAAACGTGATCTCCGTTAACAGCGCTGCCGTATTGAGCCGCACAGTAATAGTGACCTTATTTAAGGCATGCACTTGTATACTGGGTGCGCCGATGTCTTGGAGATCTCTCTCTGCGTCATATTTCAGGTCATTGGAGACGCTGAACCTGGAGGAGAGATGAGGAGGATGAGGCGACAGATCTAAAGTCTGCGTTTGATTGTGGCGTGAACGTTGTGAGTTTTGCGAGGCTCGATGGATCTGGAGATCGCTTACCATAGTGCTTTCTTCCTTCCCTTTAAGTAGTTTTCTAGAATGATGCCAGCCACTGTGCGGCCTTTGCCCACTCCGGCGCCGTCCCCTATGAGGAAACCGGCCCGCTGGTTGTTCTGCAGAATCACTTCGTGTTGCTGTATAAAGAAGTGTTAAAAAAAGGAGTCAATATTAATGGCCTGTTAATGACAATGAAAATGATGAAAATATTTGCAAACAGTCTGATGCTGAATTTACTGTCTTTATGATGGAACTGTCCAGGTGTTTGTGAGATTATGACTGAACTGAGTAGAAGTGTATAACTTTTAAAATGTAATATAAATTATAAGCATAAAATAAAAAATATTTGAACATTTGAAGATGCCATGTTTTTTTAGTAAATTATGTCGGTTATTAAAGGTTTGACAGACAAATACAGTTGGGAAACACTGCCTTAATGAACTGTGCAGAATAAATGTAATTTTATTTTATAAAAACCTTAAAATAAAACAATAAAATTATTAAAAAAAACAAACAAACAAAAAAAAACAATAAAAATAATAATACAATAAAACATAAGTAAATAAGTAAAAAAAAATACTAGTAATAATTGTTTAGATCCTGCTGTAATTCTGTAATAAATAAATAAATACAAAATAAAAGCAGGATCTAAACAAGTTATTTCTAGATAGCCTTAAAATAATACAATAAATAAAATAAATAAAAACTTAAATGAAACAATAAACAGCAAACAAAAAATGCAGGAGCTGAGCAATTTAAAAACAGGCTCAGAGTTAAACAATAAAAAAAAAAATCTACAAATCATACAATAAATAAAGCAAATAAAGGCAAAAATAAATAAACAATTAAGCAGGATCTAAACAATTACAAAAAAATGTTTGTAAATAGTCTCTAAATAAATAAAATGAATAATAACTAAAATAAAGACTAAAATAAAATAAATCAGTAACAGAGCAATTTAAAAATAGGTGCAGAGTTTAACAATAAATAAAAACAAAATATACATATAATACAACAAATAAAACCAGAAATAAATAAACAATTATGAAGCATCTAAACAATTTAATATTTGTAAATAGCCAATAAATAAATAAATAAATAAAGCAGGACCTGAGCAATTTAAAAATAGGTTCAGAGCTAAACAATAAATAATAAAATAAAATACACAAATAAAATAGACAAAAAATACAATAAATAAAACAAATAAAGCCAAAACAAACAGTTATGCAGGATCTAAACAGTTTATGTTTTTAAATTGCCTAAAATAATACAATAAATAAAACAAATAAAGCAAAAATAAACAAGCAATTATGCAGGATCCAAACGAATTACAAATGTTTGTAAATGGCCTCTAAATAAATAAAATAAGTAAATAAAATAAGTAAATAAATAAAGCAGGAATTGAACAATTTAAAAATAGGCTTAGAATTAAACATTAAATAATAATATAACATATACAAATAGTACAATAAATAAAACAAATAAACCCAAACAATTATGCAGGATCTACACAAATTTTAAAATGTTTGTAAATAGCCTCTAAATAAATAAATTAATTAATAAATTAAATAAATCAGGAACTGAGCAGTTTAAAAAAGGGCTCAGGGTTAAACAAACAAAAACAAAGTAAAAAATAAAAAAAAAATTATGAAGGATCTAAACAATTTTAAAAAAAATGTTTGTAAATAGCCTCTAAATAAAATAAACAACCAAATAAGTAAATAAATATTCTTTTTAAACAAATGTAGAAGGATGTTTTGTTCAGTCTGTGATTTTCTTTCAAGGTTTTGTTGTGCATGTTGTTTAACTAAGTGGGAAAAGAAAGATAAAGCTGGTAAGGGGTACCTGGCAGGCGTAGATAATGGCTTCCAGCTGCAAGGCAGAGAGCAGGCCGTCCTTTATGGTGGTCTCTGGGATGGACAGGGTGTAGGTGATATCTGGAGGAGGTACGCTGGATAAAGTGTTGGTCTCCACCACTCGGTCAGGATGGGATATTCCTATCTTGGCTGAAAGAGCGAAACCGAAATGAATCTTCCAGTATGACACAAACAACCATAAAATGTGTGCATATAAGCAACGCTCACATTTGGAGGGTCTGTAGTCTGCATAGGTGTCAACATGACCCAGCTCTTCTGTCTCCTCCACCTCGACTTCCTCTTCCTCTTCTGGCTGTGTTTGGGGTCTCTGTGTAAACACGTGATGAGACAGAGAAGAAAAACAGAAAGAGAAAGACATTACGGACACATTAAAATCTCATTTACATTTGACTAAAATATATATATTTTTTATTTTAAAATGATTTATTTAAATATTTAAAAATATATATTTTCTGCTACAAATGTTTTTCTAAAAATATATGCAATTTAATAATATATTTAAAAATTTTTTATTACTATTATTATCAATATTAAAAACAATGAACAATTGGGAGTTACCTGATAACCTCCTATTGGTGGTTTACTAATGATAGCAGTGATGTCATCCAACGAGTTTAAACCCTGAAACCTGTTAGAATTCAACTGAGGAGGAAACAGAAACAAAAGAGAGCGAAAGAAAAAGTTAAACCCACCAGAAAGATCACATGCTTTACAATCAGAACGGGGACAAAAGTTCAGTTCACGGGGTGTGTCAATCACAGGTGTGGTTTCTCGTACTGCGGAAATAATATTCAGCACAAATGCCAAACACTACAGCATTTGGAATAAGTGTGTGTTTATATGGTGTCAATAATTAGCCTCACCTCTTGGACCGATGCTGGTGTTTTGATGTCCCATATCGTAGGTACGTTGGGAGGCATGTCAGTATTGATTAAGTTATTAACGGTGTATCCAGATAAGGAGTCAGTCGGCGGGGAGAAGATCGACAGATCATCCAGACAAGAGAGGTCCTGAAAGAAAAGAAAAGAAAAGAATCATTATTTTTACTTGTTGACCTGGTCCAAAGTGCTAAAAAAGGTTAAGGAGAAAATAAAGACATGATCACTTTAAGAACTTCTTAAAGGGACAGTTCACCCAAAAATGCAAATTCTGTCATTAATTACTCTCCCTCATTTCATTACATCTTCAGAACACAATTTTTTATTTTTTTTTTAACTAGTTTTATTATTATGAACTTATTATGTCTTTTTTCCCCTCCCACTTAGTTAAACAACACACACACAAAAGAAAAAAACAGACTGAACAAAACATCCTTCACATTTGTTGAAAATGTATTTATTTGTTTGTTTGTTTAGAGGGTATTTACAAACATTTTTAATGGTTTAGATCGTGCATAATTGTTTATTTTTGACTTTTTCATTTATTGTATTATTTGTATGTTTTTTTTTTTATTATTGTTTAACTCTGAGCCTATTTTTAAATTACCCAGTTCCTGCATTTGTTTGTTTATTTATTTTCATTTATTTATTTAGAGGCTATTTACAAACATTGTTTAAAAATTGTTTAGATTGTTGAATCCATAATTGTTGGTTTATTTTTGGCTTTATTTGTTTTATTTATTTATTGTATTATTTGCATATATTGTTTTCATTTATTGTTTCACTACCTTATTTTTAAGGTCATATATATATATATACACACACACACATGTATACATATACATATATATATATATAGAGAGAGAGAGAGAGAGAGAGAGAGGCTATTTACAAACATTTTAAAAACAGTTTAGATTCAGCATAATTGTTTATTATTGGCTTTATTTGTTTTATTTATTGTTTTATTTGTATGTTTTGTTTTTTATTTGTTATTTATTTTGGAGCCCGTTTTTAAATTGCTCAGTTCCTGCTTTATTTTTCTATTTACAGTTATTTATTTTTTATTTTATTTATTTATTTAGAGACTATTGACAAACATTTTTTGAAAATTGTTTAGATCCTGCATAATTGTTTGTTTATTTTTTGCTTTATTTGTTTTATTTATTGTATTATTTGTAAAATTTGTTTTTCTATATTGTTTAACTCTGAGCTTATTTTGAAATTGCTCAGTTCCTGCTTTATTTATTTATTTATTTAATTATTTGTTTATTTATTATTTTTTTACTTTTTCATACATTTCATTTATTTATTTAGAGACTATTTACAAACATTTTTTGAAAATTGTTTAGATTTGAAAATTGTGTATTTATTATTATTGGCGTAACCGTAGCAAAAGTTATGCGTTTTATATTTAAGTAAAGAATCTGCACTCGCTCAATCCTCTTGATGATTTACAATTTTATTATTTAGCAACAGAGCATTCAGACGTTTTGGCAACAAGCTTTCTTCAGTGAGTCATATAACATTTCCCACATCAGTTTAAAAAAAAAAAAAAAAAAAAGTTATGCGTTTTAAAACAAAGAAAAAACAACAAAAATTGTTCATTAATCATAATTGAGGTAAAACTTTTTGATTTTAGGTCATATCATCCAGTCCTAATGCACGCTGTACATAAAACAGTGTTCGTAAACATCTAAAGATTTTGACAGAAAGGATTACTTGCAATTTTTTTGCCCTGCTTTACTTATTTGAACCAGAAAATACATACGATGAACTAAGAGAGATAAGAGAGAAATTCCAGCTCCTGTGTCAGTAGCACCAGACGCATGCGTCGTGATATTTACGCAACATTTTTGCGTCGAAGACTGAAGGTCCTTGCACGCTAAGTTTACCATTTTTGTATGCGTATTTTTGTGTTCGTCAAAATCGCACTCGCTGAACGTCAAAGTGGCTTAGAATTGTTAAAACACCTCTCAAAATGCTTGCTACAAATGCAAATAATGCAGAAAATTTATTACAGACGAACGTTTCGGTAGCAGTGTGTAAACGTGATTGACGCGTGACGTCGTGTTTATTTTTTAACATGAGAATTTCAGACACTGAAAAGAAGAAATTGTTCAATTAAGTCGTTATTTTTGTTTTCTTTGTGCACAAAAAGTATCCTCGTAGCTTTATCTCATTACAGTTGAACCACTGATGTCACATGGACTATTTTAACAATGTCCTTACTACCTTTCTGGGCCTTGAAAGTGGTAGTTGCGTTGCTGTATATGCAGCGTCAGAAATCTTTTGGATTTCATCAAAAAGATCTTCATTTGTGGGTTTGGAACGACATGAGGGTGATTAATTAATGACAGAATTTGCATTTTTGGGTGAACTATCCCTTTAAGATTCATCGGATTAGAGATAGCTGTGAAATGTGTGCCCAGTGAATACACCCTGAACCACTGAACCCGCAATCTAATTAAGACAGAGCAGATGAAGTGCAGATGGTACGTCACACGCAACACCACAGCATTAGGCTTTAGCTGTGAAGGACAATGCACTCAACTAATCAGAGGCTTTTGTAGTAAAAGATTGCATGGGCATGCTAGTGGAATGTATGAGGGATTCGAAGGGGCTCGAGATGCTCTTTGCACAGCCAAAATTTTCCAAGAACTCTTCACTGTTCGAGGAAACCAGCGAGTGGTAAACAAGTAGGAACTGGAGGGTGGCCAGGGGCCGTGGTATTCGATCCATTAATAGGAGCCGTTTTTCAGTGTTAAGAAGAAAAGGGAGTGAGATTGAGGTTGACCTCGTAATGAGCTGTTTACAATCTAAAATATATTCCAATTCAGGGTTGCACTGATATAATCGTATATCACAATGTTTTGGAACCTTTTTATTTTTTGTGTATAAAAGTTGTTATCAGAGCTTCTAGGAAACATGACTTTTTTGCAATATGGAAGACGTGTGTCTGTGATTTTGGTTGGGTCACAGCAGTATCGTGAGAACCTCTGATTGTGAGCTCTTTCAGATAAAAGGTTTAAAAAAAAACAAAAGCATGCTAGGTTTGTTAGAAGCCACGAATTCAAAGTCATTGTACTTCCTCTACACTTGATTATGGAGATAATAAATGCAGATTAAAAGTAGCGGCATGAAACTGAGAGTGGAGAACTCGGCCATCATGCATCATTTCTTTTTTATCTAAGATCTCATCCATATCACAATTTCTTTTTTTAATTTTCCATTTTAAAAAGACTAAAACACACACACACACACACACACACACACAAACATATATTTACACAAATATAATTTGTGTATATATATATATATATATATATATATATATATATATATATATATAATTTGGACATTATATAATGTATAATATTTTTACATTAAACGTATTTTTGTACATATTTATTTCATATTTTCCTATTTTCCTTCTATTTATACACGCATAGATACAATATTTACACATTTATATATTGCAATAAATATAATTTGTAAGAAATATATTTATTGTAATCACCATATTGACCATATTATTTCATATCTTTACAAACACACACTATATATATATATATATATATATATATATATATATATATATATATATATATATATATATATATATATATATATATATATATATATATATATATATATATTAGGGCTGTCAACAAATACAAAATAACAAAATAGAAAATAAAAGTTTAAGTTTTCCTAATAAATGCATGTGTACTGTGTCTAATTATTATGTATATATAAATACACACAAGTTAATGTATATATTTAAGAGAAATATTTTATTTATATATAATATAAATTATATAAAAATTATAATAAATACATATACTTGTAAATATTTCTTAAATATATCCATGGATGTGCTTGCATTTATATACAGATAATAATTACACAAAGTGTATACACATTTATTAGGCAAACTTAAACTTTTATTTTGTATGCGATTAATCACAATCATTTGACAGCCCTAATACACACACAAACACACACGCACACACACACACACACACACATATATATATATATATATGTGTAATGTTTTTACATTAAATAGATTTTTTTTACATATTTATTTCAACATGAAAATGTATATATATTATATAAACATACATTATATATAATATTTACATATTTATTTTATATAAATTGTAATTTTATACACACACATACATCAATACTGCGATTAATCGTTGCCCAGCACTATTTAAAGGATAAAACATTAAAATTTATAAACTAATCATACATAAATAACCTTGAAAATGTTAGTTTTCCAACTGAAAATTGAAATGTTGCCATTTATAGAAGCAGTGTGAACCTAGGCTTCATTACAAGTCTAGGCCTAATTCACACCATAATAACTTGACTGTTTAAGCAACAGTCTGTTCCTGTCTCCAGGCAGCGGTTAAGTTGTCTTTCCGCATTCAAATGATGTTGCTCATTGATTTCATTGTGCTGGGAAGGATGAAGTTCTTGTGGAACACAGAATGACTTGACAACAGACAAAAACACATTTTTGCCCATATATAGACTGGCAACATTCCATCAGGGACCTGATAAAGACCTGTCTCAGTACTGAATTCACTCCTACTGAAAACCGATGAAACTCTGGATTCAGGAGTAAAAATGCTGCCAGAACCTTCAGCAGAATCTGAAACCTGAGGTCGCAACCTGCCCATTTACGCTGATCAAACGGCTGCGGTCGCGTTTTGCTGTCAGAATCATGTTGTAACGTATTTTATGCTTGCTTTGATCTTTTGAGGACACATTTGCAGAGCTCTGCCAAACAGAACAAAGAAATCCCAGAAGTCAACTTGCTTCCAATAAGCAAAAAAAAACTGTTCTGTAATTCTCTAAGGGGAATGACTTTGGATATTGTTTAGCAAATGGCAACGGCATAATTTGACTTTGTACATTCTCGGGCAAACCACAAGGAACAAGGCGAGACTTCCTGGAAGGCCAGGCCGCCTCCTCTCTCCACTCCTTTTCTCCACTGCTGAGCCAGCAAACAGGGATTCCCCCGCTTCAGGATGACGGAGTGCCATCGGATTGATGAATGTTATTAATATTTCACTTTTCCTGAAATCTATTTGCTTAAACAGAACGTCAAAGCAAAACAAGCTGACTTTTTCATTTGTTAGCAAAGATTTTGAGAAAGGAAAAAAAAGGGAAGGAAACTAACAAATGAGAAACATTTAAACAGATCTTTTTTTTTTTTTTTTTCCTTTTACGGGATTTATGATGAACGTGAATAGAAATGTACACAGAAAAATGAACAAAAAGCAACTCGTTACTCCCACTACCAAGCGGCCTTATGTGAACTCAGTGACCTTGAATGAATGAGACCATCTTTTGTTCCTGAGCAAGACGGTGGATATCTGCCAAACTAAATTGAGCCTTTTTATGATCACGAGGTAAAAAAATGCCTGCAAATAAACACAGTAACAGTTCAACCCTCAAGGTTTGAGGGTCATTATCCAATGGTCCCAGTGAAATACATCATTGTTCTGTGGTTTCTTTGATCCTTCCTTATACTTATGTAAGTCTGTAAGGCTGAAAAATATTTTTTTTTTTTACAAATTTCGTCATGGTAAATTTGAATCTTTGCACTATGCACATTAAAACTTCACCAGTGACACCATGTAGTGTAAAATTTCCATAAAGGAAAAACCTTATAATGCAACCATTTACAATATGCAAAACAGTGCAACCAACCAGCAAGTGACTGATTAAATGCTGCTTTTGTTATTAAATACTTCACAGTCAAAAATTCTTATCAAAACAATATTAGCTGTTAATATCAAATTTAATTTGTACTGAATTAATTTTTCATGATAATGTAGTCACTCCCATGTCATCCAAGATGTTCAGTCGAAAAAGAAATGGAGGTTTTTAAGCAAAACATTCCAAGATTTTTCTCCATATAGTGGACTTCAGTGGGGATCAACGGGTTGAAGGTTCAATTTGCATTTTCAATGCAGCTTTAAAGGGATCTACACAATCCCAGACAAGGAATAAACATTTATCTAGCGAAACAATCTTTAAAAAAAACTACATTTGTATACTTTTTAACCACAAATGCTCTTCTTGCACTAGCTCTGCGATGCGGACTTCACGCATTAAGTAATCACGTTGAAAAAGTCACTTGGTTAGTTCTTCGTCTGTGTACTTCAGTTCAAAAAGGTAGGGTAGGGGGGAAAACGGCATCTTGTTTTCTCCTCCAACTTCAAAACTGTCCGACATCGTTGTTTTACCTTTGCACACTCGCTTTGTAAACACTGAGTCAGTACTTCTGTCTACGTCATGCATGACCTTTCCAACATGACTATGTAATGCGTATGTAAAGTCGAACTAGTGCAAGATGAGCATTTGTGGTTGAAATGTATACAAATTATTTTTTTTTTTTAGAAAATGACCAATCGTTTCGCTAGGTAAGACCCTTATTCCTTGGCTGGGATCATGTAGAGCCTTTTGAAGCTGCGTTGAAACTGCAATTTGGACCTTCAACCCGTTGATCCCCGTTGAAGTCCACTACATCCTGGAATGTTTTCCTCAAAAACCTTAGTTTTTCCGACTGAAGAAAGAAAGACATGAACATGGTAATTTTAATGCTTTAAATCATTTGGAGATCATTGGGTAAGATGTAGAACATCACAGAAATAACTGATTAATAAAGCATCAAAACAGTTGTTAACTGCAACTGTATGTGTAAGTATATTAATGCAGTCATACTGTTACTTTGTGAGCAATGTGTCTAATATAGTCACTTCTGAATTTACAAGAGTCAATTCCATCCTAAATCTCACCGAGCAGGCTAAACTGCAGCGCGAAAGAAAAATTCTGCGACGCATCAACACTTTCCAGCCTTGTGAACGGACAATTTCAGTTCTGTCTGGTTTTTGGATGCGGTGCTCTGTAAAACCAAGGTTGCTTTGAAGACTGCTGAGGTGTCTGTTTGGGTTGGGGTGAACTGGGCAAAGATCATAGAGTTTCCTAAAGCCCTTTTTTTCCCAGACGCCTCTATGCATTGTCAGCATAAACATTCAACAACCAAAAGCTGGAAATGGCATGAAAATGACAAAATATATCCTCTGTGCCAGTCATTCACAGTAGAAGAGCTTTGAAAATCATTGCTGGGGGGAAATGTAAACAGCTTCGGTAGAGATGAGG
This sequence comes from Cirrhinus mrigala, assembly GCA_036247105.1. Taxonomy (NCBI): domain Eukaryota; kingdom Metazoa; phylum Chordata; class Actinopteri; order Cypriniformes; family Cyprinidae; genus Cirrhinus; species Cirrhinus mrigala. The sequence continues at coordinate 21,647,943 of CM070028.1, read as the reverse complement.
TGGCAACACTTCTCTGTGGGGACCACCAGAAATGCATCATTTACTGTAAGCCTGAGTAAATGTTTCCTGTATGAAATATAAGGAAAAAGATGCACCTGCAAGACAAGCTGGTGGCCGCACTCTGGTGTAAGATGAGTAAAGCTGGCGCGTACGAGTGAAAGCACACACACAAACATCTCCTGACACTCCCGTACTGTAATAAAGCCTCATCATTACGACAATGTGTCAGGTTACACCACAGCATGACACTTATTGAACCTTCCCAACCAGCATTGACGGGAAAACTGCAGACGAGCCCGAAGCGTCACTGCCAGATTATCACATCAAGCTTCCTGATGTGTTTTATGTCCTATTTATTTTGTTTAGGGAGGAGGAAGACAAAGATCAAGGAAAGAGATAAAAAAAAAAATAAATAAAAAAAAAAAAGATGGCAAAGGAGGGGAGAAATAAAATTAACGATGGAAAGAAAAAAAAAAAAAATCAACAGATACAGGAAAGAAAAAAATACAAGGAAGTAACATAACTGAAAGAAAGATGGCAAACGTGTGTATGAAAGGAAGCAGGCAAACAGAAAGAAAGAAAAAGAAACAGGCAAATGGAAAGAAAGCAGGCAAATGGAAAGAATAAAGAAGGCAAATGGCCTAAAGAAAGAAAATACATCACACAGAAAGAAACAGAACTGACAAACTGACAAATGAAAGAGAAAATGTACTACAAAAAGGTCAAAAACAGATGAAGAAAAAAAGAAAGAAAGAAAGAAAAGGCAAACAAATGAAAAGAGCAGGAAGGACAAACAAACAAAAAGACCAAACAAATAATAGAAAGACATAAATGAAGAAATAACAGATAAATGGACAAAAAGAAAGGACAAACAAAAGAAAAAACAGATCAAAATGTGAAAAAAGATGGTCAAAGACTGACCTAAAGAAAGAGAGAACAGACAAATTTGAAAGAACAGACAAACAAAATGGACAAATGGTCAAATGAAACAGCTGAATGAAAGAATGGACAAACTAAACAGACAAAAAAAAGAATGGACAAACAAAACAGGGAAATGGAAGAATGGACAAATGAACCAGACAAATGGAAGAATGGACAAAAGAAACAGTCAAAATAGACAAATGAAACAGACAAATGGAAAAATAGACAAATGAAACAGACAAAAAAGAATGGACAAACGAAACAGGCAAACAAAAGAATGGTCAAAAGAAAGACAAATGGAAGAATAGACAAACGCAACAGTCAAATGGAAAAATAGACAAATGAAACCGACAAATGGAAAAATAGACAAATGAAACAGACAAAAAAGAATGGACAGACGAAACAGGCAAATGAAAGAATTGTCAAAAGAAACAGACAAATGGAAGAATAGACAAACGCAACAGTCAAATGGAAAAATAGACAAATGAAACAGACAAATGAAAGAATGGACAAACAAAACAGACAAATGAAAGAATGGACAAACAAAAGACATGAAGAATGGACAAATGAAACAGGCGAATGAAAGAAAGGATAAACAAAAGACAAATTAAAGAATGGACAAACAAAAATACAGACAAAAAAAGGACAGATGAACAATGGCAAACCTAAAGAGAGAACAGACCAATTAAAAAAAATAATGGACAAACGAAACAGACAAATGAAACAATAGACAGATGAAAGAACAGATGAACAATGGCTAACCCAAGGAGAGATGAGATAAATTAAAAAAGAATGGACAAATGAAATAAACAAATGACAGAAAAGACAAATTAAACAACGGACAAACAAAACAAACAACAAACGAAAGACCAAAAACAAACAAACAACGGCCAACCTAAAGAAAGAGAACAGACCGTTTAAAAAAAAACAAAAAAAAAAAACAAATGAAATAATGCACAAGCGGAAGAGTAGACAAAAAAGGACAAACAAAAGAACACAAGTGAAAAAAAGACGAACAATGGGTAACCTAAAGAAGGAGAGAACAGACAAATTAAAGAATAGGCCAACGAAACAGACAAAAGAAAGAATGGACAAATGAAAGAAAAGAGAGGAATTTGGCCAGCCTAAAGAGAGATGAGGCGCTTTTAAAAGGAATAGACAGACAAGCGACAGAACAGACAAAAAAAATATGGACAAACAAAAGAACAGACAAACAATAGATCAAAAAAATCAATGGAAAATCTAAAGAAAAAGAGCAGACAAATTAAAAAAAGAATGTATAAATGAAAAAATGCACAGGCGAAAGAGCAGACAAATTAAAGAGCAGACAAGCGAAAGAACAGGCAACTGAAACAAACATAAAGGTGAAGAAAAAAGAAAGGTTCAAGAAGGAAATCTGAACGCAAGGAAGATGTGGTGCATGTCATGCAAGGCTGCAGGTCGTCGGTTTGGGAAGCGAAGACTCATTGTGCCTTAACAGCACTTTACATCACACTGTTCCCGTAAAACACGAGCATCGCCCTGCCTCAGGCCCAAAATAGAGACCCAAACCCCTCAGATAACAGACAAATCATGATGACCGGAATAAAGGGAAGTGTTCTCCAGAGCAAACTCATGCAACACAGGACATTCTCATATCAAATTCATTCAGCAACTATGAGATTTGTGTGTGCACTATAAAAAAAGAAATGTGCAAAAATCATGCCAAATTTCAAAACATTTTGCTGTGGTTCATCCACTTCCTGAGATTGATGCAATCATTAGTGCTTTTAACTGCAAAAAGGAGATTTCAAAATGCAAACGCTAATGCAGAAATCAGCTCATGCAAAAAAACAGCAATAATACAAAATTACGCTAAATCCAAGAATCACCTGCGTCCACCTCTTACTGGAAACCAGCTTTTGGGTTTGCCATGCTTATTGCTGCCAATCAGAATGATGTTCCAAAATGCAAAACTGAACGCAAAGTATCAATCTAGAACCTGTCTTATATTTAAAAAATAATAATAGAAATAAAATGCTAAAAAAACAAAACAAAATGAAATTATAAGTTACAAACACATTAAAAACATAATAAAAGTACACTGCAAAATGGGATTGATATATTTGATATATTTAAATATTTGTAATATTTATATATATTATTTTTCATTATATATATATACACATATAAAGATCATATGATATATAATTTATATATTTATACAACTACATAAAGACATAATTTTATTTATTATATACACACATATAATGTAGCATATTAAATAGTATGCATAAATTGATATATATTTACAAATAAATAAAATAAAAAAATGAAATGCTACGCGAGTTAAAAATACATTAAAAATAAGATTGTATAATGTGATTGATATATTAGCATATTATTTACATACTATATACATTTATATAAATAAATGAAATAGAAAACTAAAAATAAAATGCTAAAAGAACTAGATCAAAAATACATTCAAAATAAAGTAGATTGTAAAATGTTTTATATTAAATTATTAAATATATATTTAATATTTATATATACTATTTTGGTATTTTACACATATATATATATAATGTTTCGTATTATTTAAATATATATATATATATATATATAATATATATATATAAGGAATTTTACTGAGAAAAAAACATACATTTATTTTATTATTTTATTTTATTTGATTATAAATATATACGCAAAAAATCTTGCATATTATTTAAACATATAAATGTATACATTTATACAAGTAAAAATAAAAAAATAAATACATAAATATAATAAAAAACACAAACTAAAAGGAATTTTACTGAGAAAAAACACATAAAACGATACTTGTTTCGGTCTGTATATAATGACTTATTGTATTATTTAAAATAAAGTCAAACTGGCAAGATGACTGCAAACAAGTACAGGCAATGAAACCCCATGATCAAAAAATAGCCTAAACGACAGTAGTTTATAGAAAACTGACAGCTGTGCGACAGATCGCAGATGTTCAGACGCTACAAGAAGAGTGATGAGGAAATCATCTGCTTATCAGTTCAAGGAAATATAATTTAAGGGAAACAAAGTAGAGCACTGCACAAGAAGCGTCTTGGGCAACCGAACCTGAATTTGTCACCCGCCAACCTCCCTAAACAAACCCCACAAAAACCTCATAGTAAAGAGATTTACGAGCTCTACCTTGGGCGGTGGACGTCCCAGCTGTGCATAAAACTTAGTCCAAAACTGCATGAGTGACATGGGTACAGCCACTATCATTCACCTCCTGCAAACGGCAGCTCCTTTCCATGTGCTGGAGAAAGAACCGGCAAAGCTCAGAGCAGCTGCAACAACATTCCCGAAGCCGGAAAAGAAAAAGGGCTCTCTCCCGCCGGGACACAACAGGTACGTTTCTAGGCTGCTCACAGACCCCTGTGCCCTTCCTAGCAAAAGAGGAGTGACAGGTATGTGCGTGGAGGTTTACTCATATTGATTGTGGTTTAGTTCCTCAATGCTAAAGGTGGTTGAGAGGGGAGGGGAGCCGAGCGAGGGGGAGGGGAGGGGAGGAGCTTTCAGGAAATGATGCTTTTGTTGGTAAGTGACTAGAGTTACTGGCAGTCAGGCCCTCTTTACAGTACATGGTGTAACTCAACCGCATTCGTAGTGTAAACAGTGCAGCGCTACGGTTCTCCAGAGCGCTGTGGCGGCTGCGCTGGATCTGTTTAACACTGCCAGATCATTATTTAATCATTATTACGTTTAGTGGCTCCCAGCTGAGGCTCTGGCCTTTGCAGCACTTATGAATGGGAAACAATCAGGCCAGATGACTTTCACGTCGACGTGGACGACTTAACGTGGCCGTTTGTTTTTATGACTCTTAGATGCCCAGTTCATTCGGCCGCCGTTGGCCGCTTTCCCAAAATGCATCAGTCTGGAATAAACAAACACCTGCCCGGGTTTCTTTTACCGAAACGAACGTCAGGCCATCCGAGCGGGCCTACGAAGTCGTAACAGAAATCGATGGCTCGTGAGTAGCCCGTGGCCGCGACGGAACGGCGCCGTGATGTGGCGTGATTCAGTATTACGGAGATATCAGTAAACATGACTCACCGATTATTAGACTAAATGATGGTTAATATGCTTGCGCTGAGTGGGTGGGATGAGAAAGATGTGCCGCTCATTTGCTCAGGCAAAAAAAAAGAAAAAAGATGATTTTAATATCAGGCGCAGCACTGGGTGTCGGCAAAGTTTTACACGTGTAGCTTTTATGTTAAAAAATGATGGTCATGTGCACACGCTTATTGTAGGGTTACTAGTCATCGTTGTAAAATTGAATACGAAACTCTAGAAACACATTTAAAAACTCACATATTTTAAGAATACATAAAATTAGTATGTTCCGAAAAATTTAATTCTACAATAAAAATACATAAAAAAACCCACATATAATAAAATACATAAACATATAAAATTCACTGTAAAATATTTGTATTATGTATTATTTAATGTAGATAAATACAATGAAATAAGATTTTGAATTCAATTATAAAATTAGATACAATTACAAATGCTTTTTCCTGAGCAAAATTATAAGTAAAACAAAACTCACATATTAAAAAAAACAAAATAAAATCTATTACATTCTAAAATAAAAATACATACAAATGTACTGTAAAATATTTGTATTTAAATACCTGTATTTATATTTAGTATTATTTATGTTTGTATTGAAATACTTTTCATCTTTAAATACATTTGTATATATTTAGTATCATTTATGTATTATTTAATGTGGGTGAATACAATAAAATAAGTAAGATGTTTTCAAATTAAATTATAAAATTAGATTGTATGATTAAAAATGCATTTCCCTACAAGCAAAATTTAACACGCAACTCTAGAAACACATCTAGAAACTCACATATTTAAAAAAAATAAATAAATATATATTGCTACAAAATAAAATTAATATATTATGAAAAATGTAATTCTAAAATAAAAATACACAATAAAAATACATACAAATATACTGTTAAATATTTGCATTTAAATACTTTTTATCTTTAAACATATTTGTATATATTTATATTTAGTATTATTTATGTATTAATGTAGATAAATACAATAAAATAAGATGGTTTCAAATTAAATTATAAAATTTGATTGTATGATTAAAAATGCATTTTCCTACAAGCAAAATTTAACGTGCAACTCTAGAAACACATCTAGCAACTCACATATTAAATATATATATATATATATATATATATCTACAAAATAAAATGAATATATTATTAAAAATTAAATTCTAAAATAAAAATACATAATAAAAATACATACAAATATACTGTTAAATATTTGCTTTTAAATACTTTTTATCTTTAAATATATTTGTATATATTTATATTTTGTATTATTTATGTATTAATGTATATAAATACAGTAAAATAAATAAGATGGTTTCAAATTAAATGATGAAATTAGATTATACATTTTAAACATAAATTTTCCTAACAGCAAAATTGAATGCGCAGCTCTAGAAACATATTAAGAAAATAATATAAAATAAATATGTTGTTATAAAAAATTAATGCATTAAAAATTAAATTACAAAATTATTTGCATATAAATATAATTCATGTTTAAATAGTAAAAATTCATAATATAAAGTACACAGTACAATTTGCTACTGAGAAAAATATTCGTGTTTAAATGCATTTTATTTTGAAATACATTTATATGTTTATATTTAGCATTATTTCTGTATTATTAAACGCAGATAAATACAATAAAATAAACTGTTTTAAATTATTAAATGATAAAATTAGATTACGTATTTTAAAAAATACATAAAAATATAAAATGCACTGCAAAATTTGGTACTGAGAAAAAATATTTGTATTTAAATATATTTCATCTTTAAATATATTTATATGTTTATATTTAGTATTACTTAAAGCAGTTAAATGAAATAAAGATTGTTTTAATAAATAAATAAAAATATAAAATATACACTGTAAATTTTGTTACTGAGAAAAACTTTGTATTAAAATATATTTTATCTTTAAATATATTTATATATATATTTACATTTAGTATTCCTTAAAGTAGTTAAATAAAGATTGTTTTAAATTAAATTATAAAAAGTAGATTTTACATTTTAAAAATACATAACACAAAATATAAAGTACACTGAAATTTGTTACTGAGAAAAACACTTGTATTTAAATATATTCCATGTTAAAATATATATTATATGTAAAAATATAATTTAAATATTTCATTTTAAAATATATGTTTAAAAATATTATATGTACTATTTATTTAGAAAAATAAAATAAATAAGACTGTTTTAAATTAAATGATAAAAACAGATTATACATTTGAAAAATACATAAAAATATGAAGTACACTATAAAAATTATTACTGAGAAAAAATGTATATAAATAAATATGGTTGTTTTAAAAAAAAAAACATAAAAATTAAACCATAATGTGTTTTCAGAAACAAAATATATTTATATTCATTATTATTTTGTATTTTTATTGTTTAAAGTATTATTCATTAAAAACATATTTTTAAAAATGAAATAAAACAAATGCAATTTAAAATGTATAAAAATGAATAAAAATATAATAAAATGCATATTATTCAGAAAAATATTTATCTATTTTTTTTTTTTTCAGATTTTATATTTATTATTATTTTGCACACACACACACACACACACACCCATATATATTTATAAACACAAACAGACATTCAATAGGCAAGACAATCTGATATCTATGTCACTTCTGAATAAAATGCAATTAGGTAAGGTGTGTAGGAAAAACGGCTTCCAGTTAAGTCGAAACGATGTAGGCTAAATGAACGACTGTATGTTTCCTCCGAAATCCACTTACTGCAACCTCCCACCTAAAACCGTCTGAGCATTTAAATCAATCTCTGCAAGCTCTTTAACTGGTTCAAGAAAAAAAAAAAGCTTTCCAAAGACCCTCCCAGAGGTGCAGATGACGCTGCATGCACTACAAAACGTGCCTGTGACAGGAGTACGCAAATGCATGTAGGTTTGTGAGCTTTTGTGGTCGGCCTGCGGTTTCACATTCTCTTGTGTTGTAGAGTTCAGGTTCACTTTTCCTTTAGTTTGCGAAACATCTTACGTGCTCTTCAAAGCAAGTAAACCAAAAGGAATATTTTCACTTGAGAAATAGATGAACAAATGAACACTTAACCTCGCTTCCTTCCTCTTTTACGAGCATCTCTGTAGCCAATCAGAAGCCAAATGCAGAGCTGGGCCAGAAAAAAACAACTAAGAGAAATAATATTTACCAGATGCATTTGTAATGTAGCTTTAATTTATTACAAGATTGCTTATTGTTTCATGCATGAGCGTGAAGAGACTGGCAGTGCATTTCCAGAAGTCGCTGTCTCTTGATGCGCTCGGCTGGGTTGAGTGAAGCTCTGTGCTTTTTGCAGCTGCAAACTTATCAACAACCTCAGGCCAGGTGCATGACTGCAGTACATGTGACAGGTGACATTAGCATGTGTGTGCAAGCGAGAGCAGAAAAAAGCGTGAGAGAGAAAAAAAAACTGATGCAAGATTGCTGTGTGATCCTTAACACCTCCTACCTGTGGTTTAATACAAAGCGAAAAGAAACATGTAAATACCTAAATGAATGTTACCAAAGCCTTAACTAACTTCAGATACATAGAAATTGTCCAGGTTATCACGTAGCCTAAAAGCTTTTTTTTTTTTTTTTTTAATTAAAAATATGCATAAAATAAGTGCAAAACACACAATAAACAAATAAAAGAAAAAACATTTATGTATAATTTATTAAATATTATAAACATATCTTTTATATATTTGCATTTTTATAGTTATGTATAATTTATTAAATATACATAAAAAATATTTTTGTTTAATAATATATGTAATCAATAATTGTTATAGTTGTTTTTATATAATAACAATTATATTTAATCAAATGTAATAAATATAACAATATAACAATTTAATAAATACTGACATTATCATTATATCATTTTTTCATTGTTTTTAATCTGTCTGTTTAATCATAAATCTAAACAAACATTAAAAATACAAAATAAATTATGTTTACATCATATATAACGTTACTATTTTATATGATCACAGGTTATATATACATAATAAATCATAAAATATATTTTAATTTGTATATGTTATAATATATGCTAAATAAATTACATACAATACATGTATTTTTTATTTGTAAAGAAAAAAATACTAAAAATATATATTTTATAATAAATTATCATATATAAGTGAACATATATTGCTATTATTACACATTACATATATACACATAATAAATTATACAACTATTTTTACATTTATCATACATTTTATTTATATTTATGGTTTATTTTCCATTTATTTGTTTATATATATAAATGAACATTTATGATAAATATTAATAATATAATTACTATTATTAAAAAAAGGAAAAAGACATGATATATGCAAAATAAATTACATACAATAAATGTATTTTTTATTTTTTAAGGAAAAATTAATATATAAATAATATATATATATATAATATATAATATATAATTATATATAAATTAACATATTACTATTATTACATATTATTGCATATATACACAATAAATCATACAATTATTTATTATTTATATTTATGATTTATTTTCTCTCTCTCTCTCTCTCTCTCTCTCTATATATATATATATATAAATTTTAATTTATGATACATAATAATAGCATTACATTTTATTAAAAAGGAAAGAGATGCTATATGTAAAATAAATTATATACACATAATAAATGTCTTTTTTTATTTATCGTTATCATATATAAATTAACATATAATATTACTAATATTATATATGATTACACATAATAAATCATAACATTATATTATATTATATTATTATATTATATTATATTATATACATATACATTATATTAATAATAACATTATTATTATTTAAAACGGGAAAAATAGATATTATAAAATAATAAAATTATATTTTATACACATAATTGTAATTATTATCATATTTAAATGAAAATATAATATTACTATTTGTATATACGATTACATATATACATACATAAGACATTTTTTAAATTTATTATTATCTCTATTGCTCTCACACACACAAATAAAAAAAAAAAGTATGATAAATATTAATAATAGCATTACTGTTTTTATCAAAAAAGGAAAAAAGGATAATATGAGATAATTATTTATATTTTATACCCATAATAAATTTTATACTTACATATTTACATAATAAATTATTTTTATGTGCCATAATATTATTTACATTTACATATTACTATTATTATACATGATTATTATATACATATACATAATTTATTATCTATTTATATTTATTTATTTTCTCTCTCTCACACACACGTATATAAAAATGAAAATGTGTGATAAATATTAATATCATTATTATTATTTAAAAAGTAAAAAGCGAAATTATATGTAAAATAAATAATTTTAATTTATTATCATATATAAATGAATACATATTACTATTATTATATGACTACATATATACACACATAATAAATGATAATTTATTCATTTATTCTCTCTCTGTCCCTCACACACACATAAAAAATTACATTTTTGATAGATATTAATAATAGCATTACTTTTATTTTCAAAAAAGAGACATATTATGATATATGTAAAAAAATGCAATAAAATTTATGATAAACATTAATCGCATTACCATTATTATTTAAAATGGAAAAAATATATATTATGATACATAAAATAAATTATATTATATACACATAATAAATGATGTCTTTTCTATTTACCATTATCATATATAAATTAATATTTAAACATTATTCCATGTTTTACCAAATAAAATGAAACCTGATAAATAATAATAGTAATACTAGTGTTCTAAAAAAAAAAAAAAAAAAAAAAAAAAAAGTAGTCGGAAAAATACTAGTGACCCGTGACTAACCAAAGCTGTAAACAGCGTATCTAAAACAGCAGCATCGAGCTGTGGGTGGGAGGCAGAAGATTTGTGGTCTGTCGTTATTGTGATTGTACGCTCGAACATCCTGTAAACAACAACTCGTGTCTAAACAAAAAGAGGAAATCCTGAGAGAGCTTTGCATGATGAGGAACGACATCCTGAACAAGCGCCCTGCTTTGAAACTGTATTCACGCATTGAGTGTGCAGCACTTGTTAAAAAGAGATGTGCAGAAACGCCACCGCCGGGCTGAATTGATTTTGCGTGCCTCAATTAGTCATGAGCTCATGAGTGATATTTTCTTCGTGTCAGTGTGATGGAGAGTCTTCCCTAGCAGCAGCAGCAGCAGCAGCAGCTGTGCACCATGACTCTGATCTTCTGAAGGAAAGCATGGCACTAACCACAACAGAGGATCTTACTCACCAGGCACCTTTCTCCAGTCTGAATCACCCAGACACGTTTCAATCCGACTCTACTGCACCTAAAGGCTGACGTTAGCAGCGCCGATGGAAGATCTCATCCGACACGAACCAAAATGCACTTCTTATTTGACCAGAGCGTCTCCAATTAAACATTTTAAAGCATTACATTTACCATTTTGGATTTTTAGTCTGTTTTTTTCCCCAAGAGTCAGTTCAACAATTCATTTTCGAATCATTTCATTTCAATAAGATGATGAATATATATAATATTAACAATATATCACAATTAATAATAATAATAATAATAATAATAATAATTATACATGCTTTTATACATTTAAATTCAAGTAATATTTGAAAAAAATATTTGTCAGCTTTTATCTAATTTTAAAGATTTATATATTAGGAACATTTAATATTAATATTATTCTACCCAAATAAATAAATATATTATTGAATAATATAAAATTGTATAATTTTTAGTTATTAAATATTTAAATAATATTTGTCAGCTTTTATCTAATATATTAGCTATTTATCTAATATATTAGCCCTATTATGTGATGATGATAAAAAAATATAGTAAAAATAAAAAATAATTTTATACTTAAATTAAAAATAAATAAATAATTTTACATTACTTAACATAATATATTAATTAAATATATATACATTAAATATCAATTTATATATATATATATATATATATATATATATATATATATATATATATATATATATATATATATATATATTTAATAAATACAATTTTGTTGTAAACAATATTGTTGTAAATATTTATTCAATATTTTTTTCTTTGGAAAAAAACAAAAAAATATGATATGAATAGTCGACGATTAATATTAGAAATATTATTGCAGTTTTATATTATGTAATACGTTGAAATATTTTGAAGTTTATTTAATATTCAAGATTTCTTTCTTTGAAAAAAAAAAAAAAAAACACACACAAAACAGAAATATGATATGAATAATCAACAATTAATATTAAGAATATTATTGTAGTTTTTAAATTAATACATTAAAATATTTTGAAGTTTATTTAATATTTATTCAATATTTTTTTCTTTTAAAAAATAGGATCTGAAGTCAACAATTAATATTACGAATATTATTGCATTTTTTATTATTTAATACATTAAAATATTTTGAAGTTTATTTAATATTTATTAAATTTATTTCTTTAAAAAAATATGATATGAATAGTCAATTCATATTAAGAATATTATTGCAGTTTTTTAAATTATTTATTACATTAAAATATTTAGAAGTTTATTTAATATTTATTACATTTTTTTCTTTAAAAAAAATATGATATGAATAGTCAACAATTAATAATAAGAATATTACTGCAGTTCTTTTTATTTAATACATTAAAATATTTTGAAGATTTTTTAAAATATTTCGAAGGTTTTTTTTTTCTTTGAAAAAAACAAAAACAAAACAAAAATATGATATGAATAGTCAACAATTCCTATTAATAATATCACTGCAGTTTTATATTATTTAATATATTACAGTTTATATAATGTTTAAAGAATTTTATCATTTTTATGAATTAAATATATATAGTACAATGTGTTTGTCAGGTTTTGTCTAATACTGATGAAATATTTTGAATATTGCTATAAAACAGAAAAATATGATTTAATATGAATAGTCGATATGAATATTTAAAATATTAGTGCAGTTTTATATTTAATTTATTAGTTTATATAGTGTTTAAAGAATATTTGTCACTAAATATAATGTCATTTTTGTCTATTTCATTCATTTAATATATCTAATAGAACATTTTTGTCAGTTCTTGTCTAATATTCAGTACTAAAAATACTGGAAATAAAAAAGGCAGAAAATTATGTTTTTTCTTTTTGCTTTATCATCCAGCCTAAATGCTTCACGGAAGTGTTTTTGTCTTTGGTAAGCTTCCCATCAACCCACGCTCCTAAACAAGTGACATTACTCCTATATTAAGCTTTATTTTTGTCTTTTTTCCCCCCATTCAACCCATTGAGACTGAAATAGGTTTATCTATTTATCCGCTGAGGTAATGTTCCTGTTACAAACACTCAAGTAAACTTAGCTACGGCGAGGCGGGAACCCGAAACCAGCGCTTGAGTGATTTAGTTAGTCAGAGCGTGTGCCGTTTAAAGCGCTACAACGCTGCCCGGAGCCAAGAAATGTGTCGCCGGTGTCTGACTCCTACACGGTGAACATGGCAGAGAGCCGCGGGGCATGAAATAAGCGGCTCGTGCTGTAACGCAGGGGTCAGAAGGGTGGATCCACATTTAATCCCCATTATGTTCTACTTATAGGTGCGGGACGCAGGTCTAAACGTGACGGGAAAAAGGCGTGACAACACTGAAATGAATCACATCAGGCAGAGTCTTTACTGTCGGTCCTGTTTGGGAGGCACCTTTTCTTATAAAAATGATTTGTTGGGTAGAAATGAAAGTGGAAGCATTGTGGAACGGGACGGTGGCAGAAGGGGGAAATGCTCAGAAAATTTGTTTAAAAACCTGGTTATATTCAAAATGATTTTTACATCAAGTGCTTTTTTGATGAAAACTCTTTGAGGTTAGGGTTTCTCATTGTACATGTCTTCAGTTGCGATCCAGTACCAAACACAGTATCAAAATTGTTTATCGTTAAAAATGTGTTCTGTATGGACTCAGCAGCCAATAGTTTACAATGTGTTTGTGTTTTAATATTAAAATCTGTCTGAAAAACTATATGTAAAGGCAGGCAGGGAAAATTAAAACTGAAACAGGTAGATTACAATTTTAATATCAAATTTATACATTTATAGTTTTTATTTATTGAATAAATAAACAAGTAAGTAAGTAAGTAAATAAATAAATAAATAAATAAAGGCATGGAAAAATAAAACTGAAAAAATCTGAATTTTAATATAAAAGAAATGAAAGACAAAGAATTTTTTTTAAAGGCAGGCAGGGAAGATGAAAACAGAAACAGGAAATAATAATTTTAATCATAAAATTTATATCTATATATCTATATAATCTATCATTTGAAATAATTAATTAATTTATTTTTTAATAAATAAACAATTAAACAAACAAAGAAATAATAATATCTGTCTGAAAAAATATATGTAAAGGCAGGCAGGGGAAATCAAAATGGAAAAATGATCATTTTAACATTAAAGAAATTAAAGACATAAAAGAAAATTTTAAAGGCAGGCAAGGAAAATGAAAAAATTGAAACAGGGAAATTAAAATCTGAATATAAAATTTATACATTTGTAATTTTTAAATAAATAAATAAATAAAGCTGTCGGAAAAAAATATACATAGCAGGCAGGGGAAATTAAAACTGAAAATTTAAAAATTTAAATTTTAATATAAAATTTATACATTAAATGAATGAATAAATAAATAAATCTGTCTGAAAAAATATGTAAAGGCAGGCAGGGGAAATTAAAACGGAAAAAAATATTTTAATATAAATATAAATTTTAATATAAAAAAAATAATATAAAAGAAATAAAAGATAGAAAATTTTAAAGGCAGGGAAATGAAAACTAAAATAATATAAATAATAATATAAATATAAATTTTAATATAGAATTTATACATTTATAATTTGAATAAATAAATAAATAAATAAATCTGTCCGAAAAAAATACATGTAAAGGCAGGCAGGGGGAATTAAAATAGGAAAAAATTATAATTTTAATATAAAAGAAATAAAAGATATAAAAGAAAATTTTAAAGGCAGGCAGGGAAAATGAAAACTAAAACAGGGAAATTATAATTTTAATATAAAATGTACACGCTTGCTTATTTATTTATTTATTTATTTATAAATCTGTCTGAAAAAAATTATATGTAAAGGCAGGCAGGGGAAATTAAAACTGGGAAAAAAGAAATATATATATATATATATATATATATATATATATATATATATATATAGAAAAATTTATATAAAAGCAATAAAATATATTTTAAAGGCAAACAGGGGGAAATTAAAACTGACACAGGGAAGTTATCATTTTAATATAAAATAAATACGTTTATTTATTTATTTATTAATCTGTCTGGAAAAAACAAAAACAAAGGCAGGCAGGGGAAATTAAAACTGAAACAAACAAACAAACCAACAAACAAATAAATTTAATATATATAAAAAATAATTTAAAGGCAGGCAGGGAAAAAGAAAACTAAATAAGGAAAATTCTCATTTTAATATAAAATTTATAACTTTAATAAATTAAATAATTAAATCTGTCTGAAAACAAACAAACAAAAAAAAAACAAACAAAAACATATAGCCAGGCATGTGAAATTAAAACTGAAAAAAATGATTTAATATAAATATATAATTTTAATATAAAAGATTAGCAAGATCCGGGGTGATTAATTTGATTTACTGTACCAATTTTAATGAACGATTTATGATTTTGGCTCCCAAATATAACAAAGAAATCAAGAAAACGAGACAATCGAGGTACACGATTATTATTGTGCTACATTATATTTAAGTGACACTCATTTTAATCTTGTTTTTCTTTATATATTTAATAAATATTTATTATTTTTAGTAGTATTTTATATATATATATATATATATATATATATATATACTGTTTATTGAAATGTATGTGCATTTATATGCTATTTATTTATTTATTTTCATTTATTTTCTTTTAAATTCAAGGAAACCAAATGTCAAAAGTGTTTTTAAATCCAAAAAATGCACGATATTTCCAAGTCAACGACTAATCATGTGCAATAATCTTGATCTCAGTAATAATCATGATTTAGATTTTTTTGCCATAATCAAGCAGCCCTACTAACAAGCCAAACTTGACCCCACAATCACAACCCAAAAAAAGCTTATTTAGCACTAAAACTCGTTCTCTTGCCTCTCAAATCCACTCCAACTCTACTCTGACGCCATTCGCAGACTTAAAAAGTGTAAACTCCCTGAGAAAAACAAGCTAAACTATAAAACTCATAAAAGATTCATAAAAGATAACAAAAAGGAAAGATGCTACAGATGCTAAACCCTCAAACGCACCAACAAACACAACTTCATCCCATCCAGGCGCCATTTCACCACCCGTGAACGCAACACAAAGAGCATCAAAGCCTCGGAAAGACTCAAACGTCCCGAACGCCAGGTTCTCTTACCCCAGGAAGGTCTTCATTTCGAGTCAGATTCAGACCAGAGAAGTCAAAGTCGCTGAGACCGTTGGGAAACAAATCCGTGTGCATGTCCAACGGGACGTTGAGAAGCTGCTGCCTGAGGAACGAGACAGAAAAAGAGCTCAGAGTTTCGTGATAGATCACAAGTAAACAGACAAGCAAAAAAGGAAGAAGGAAATTCACAGTTTTGTGTCGAAAAAAACAAACAGCCACGTCCTACTGACAACAATGTGACCCATAAAGTCACGACGGGACGTTAAACAAAAAATAATCCCACATAATGATATCATACGTTAAAACTACAAACAAGTTAAAGTGAAAGACACATTAAAACACATTAAATGCAATTCTAGAAAGGTCATAAATCTGTATAGACTGTATAGATATGAGTGTGTTTAAGTGTTAAAGCGCCTCTGCTGACGGTCTCCCGTCATGTGACATTCATTCATTAAGTAGCGTACGAGTCATGCCCGTCATGTGACGTTCACTTTCAGTTCTCTTTTATTCACTTCGCTTAACTTTGTGGGAAATCACCGCAGTACATTTCAGGAAGCTTCACACCAAGGTGGATATTTTTGTCGTGTTGCTAGTTAGGATGATACAGTTCAACTGCTTTCACAGCGAAGCGTTCTGCCATCGAGTCAATGTGACTCTTGATGATTGGAGAACAGAAACGAATCGCAGCTGAGTTTCTAGAGTGTGAGCGGTGACTAAACACATACTGAAAAAGGGGCTGAGAATTATGAGATGACTTCTGACATCTTGGATTCACAATTTGTAAATAAATACATCAAAACCGTAAAACAATGAGTTATGATGGAAAATAAATAAATGTAATTATTTGGATTTCATTTTATTATTCATTTATTAAAATAAAAACATTTTTTATTTAAAAACGGTATTAAAATGATGATATAAAACAGAAGCCCACATAAAATTAATTATTGAATAATGTGCATATGCAGTACCATTCAAATGTTTGAATCGGTTTAGATTTTGTTCACATCTTTTATTAAGCAAGGATGCTTTAAATCAATTAAAAGTCACAGAAACGACATTTATAATGTTAAGAAATATTTCTATTTCAAAATAAACACTATTGAATCTATCAAAGAATATATATATATTAAAAAAAATATTTAAAAAAATATAAGCAACATAACTGTTTTCAACATTGATAACAATAATAACAATAATAATAATAATAATAAATGTTTTAATAGATTATAAGAATGATTTCTGAAGGATCATGTGACACTAATGGCTGGTGAAAATTCAGCTTTGCATCACAGAAATAAATTCTGTTTTAAAATATATTTTTTCAATATATATTTTTAATGTATATTTAATATTTAAAATATAGATTTAAATAATATTATTTTTATTAATATTAATAATTGTATTGTTAGTAATTATTTTTTATTTTCTATTATTATTATTATTATTATTATTATTAATTTTTTAAATTTTGGATCTGTATGTATCATTACACAAGACAATCTGGTAACAAGTGCTGACATTAGTATAGTTTTGGATATTAGTGTTAGTATTAATATTAGTATAGTTTTGCGTCAACATTTAAATATTAAATATTAAAAATATGAATTTAATAGTTGTTATTATAATTGTTTTTATTTGTTAATATTACAATTAATTGAAAGCAACAATATATAACAGTAATCATAATATATAATAGTAATAACCATAATAATCATAATAATTGCATTATTATTAATTCTTTTATTTTCTATTATTAATTATAACTGTTATAATTACTACTAATTAAAATTATTATTATTATTATTATTATTAAAAATTGTTCAAACTTTTGGATGGTATTATATTTACATTTTTATTTGTTAATATTACAATTAATTAATAGTAACAATATATAATAATAGTAATACATACATAATGGCATAATGTTATAAATACTACTAATTAAAATATTATTATATTAGATTATAACATTTTATTAAATCAATAGCGCAAGTATATTATTAGTAATTAAATATATTATTATTTATTATTATTATTATTATTATTATTATTATTATTATTAACTATAACTAAAATGATGAGGATTATTATTAATCATCAAAATAAAAATATTTTAAATTAAGTTATAGTAGTAACATACTTATGTTAACACAATTATTATGATTATTATTGTTACTACTATTATACAGCCATGTGAAAAAGTTAGGACACTCTATTGAATTCCATGGTTTTCCGTATCAGGACATCATTAAAAAAAAAAAAAAAAAAAAAAAATGGTCCTTGGCCGGTCATATAATTTCGAAAATAAAACCTCAGATGAACAACAACACATGACAAATTGCACTGTGTCATTATTTGCTGAACAAAAATAAAGCCAAAATGGAAAAGCCATGTGTGACAAAGTTAGGACACCCTTACTGTTAACACTGGAATTAAGAGGGTAAATAACAGTCAAGCACTGCTAATCAAATACCTTTGATTAACTGATCATCAGCAAGTCTGAGCTCCTCTATAAAAGCATAAGCTTTAGAGTTTTGCCAAGCAGGTAAGACGTCAGCAATCATCTTAGAGAAGCAATTATTGCTGCCATCAATCTGAGAAGAGTAATACGGCCATTTCCAAACAATCTGAAGTTTATTCACAAGTGGAAGACATTTAAAACATCTTCCAGGAGTGGACGTCCCAGAAAATTCACCCCAAGATCAGACCATGTAAAGCTCAGAGAAATGGCAGACAACCCAAGAACTACACCTCAGACACTATAGGCCTCAGTTAACATGTTAAATGATAAAGTTCATGACAATACCATTAGAAAAATATGGGACAAAAATGACTTGTTTGGAAGGCTTGGCAGAAGAAAGCCTATCTAAAAAAAACATTGCAGCACAGTTTAGGTCTGCAAATTTGCATCTGAACCAAACACCAGTCTTCTAGAATAACGTCCTTTTAACAGACGAGACCGAAGTGGAGATGTTTGGCCATAATGCACAGCGCCAAGTTTGGTGAAAACTTAAGAGCATATCAGCACAAACACCTCATACCAAAAGACAAGCATGCTGGAGGAGGGCTGATAATTTTGGGCTTGTTTTGTAGCCACAGGACCTGAGCACCTCACAGTCATTGATTTGGCCATGAACTCCTCTGTACACTGTTAAAAATAAAAGTGCTTCGCGATTCCATAGAAGAACCTTTTTTGTCAAAATGGTTCCATAAAGAACCTTTAATATTTTAAGAACCCTTCTGTTTCACAAAAGGTTCTTTGTGGCGAAAGAAGGTTCTTCAGATGATCAGAGATGGTTCTTTAAAGAACCTTTGACTAAATGGTTCTTCGTGGAACCAAAAATGGTTCTTCTATGGCATCGCTGTGAAGAACCTTTTAAGCACCTTTATTTTTAAGAGCGTATATCAAAGTATTCTAGAGTCAAATCTGTCCGACATCTAAACTTGGACCAAAATTGGGTCTTGCAACAGGACAATGATCCCAAGCACACCAGCAAATCTACAACAGAACGGCTGAAAAGAAAAGAATCAAGGTGTTGCAATAGTCCAGTCCAAGTCCAGAGCTCATCCTGACTCAAATGCTGTGGTGAGACCTGTGCATAAGCAAATGCCCACAATAAACTGGAGCAACGTTGAAAAGAAGAGTGGTCCAAATTCTTTCAGAATGATGTGAGAGACTGATAAAGTCACACAGAAAATGAATGCTTCAAGTTATTGCTGCTAAAAGTGGATCTACGGGCCGTTGAATTATAGGGTGTCCTAACTTTGTCACACATGGCCTTTTCATCTTGGTTTTATTTTTGTTAAATAAATAATGACAAAGTGTGATACGTCATGTGATGATGTTTATCCGAGGATTTATTTTCCAAATTTTAAGACCTGCCAAAGACCAGATACATTTTTTTTTATTATGTCCTGATACAGAAAACCATGAAATTCAATAGGGTGTCCTAACTTTTTCACATAACTGTATATTAATAAACATCAATTAATTGTAATATTAACAACTAAAAATAGTTAATAACAACATTAGAATAATAATGTGATTACTAACTTAAATTCATTTTAAAATAGGAATCTGGAAAAAGTCCACTTCCAGAACAATTCACAAAAAATTTACTCACCCCCTTGTCATCCAAGATGTTCATGTTTTTCTGTCTTCAGTTGTGAAGAAATTATGGTTTTTGAGGAAAACGTTTCATGATTTTTTCTCCATATAATGGACTTCATTGGTGCCTCGATTTTGAACTTCCAAAATGTAGTTTAAATGCAGCTTCAAAGGGCTCTAAATGATCCCAGCCGAGGAAGAAGGGTCTTATCTAGCGGAACGATCGGTCATTTTTTTTCGGAAAAATAAATTTTGTATACTTTTTAAGCACAAAAGCTCGTGTAGCACAGGCTCTGGGATGCGCGTTCACGTACTACTGAATCACGCCGAAAGGTCACGCAAAACGTAGGCGGAACTACAGACCCAGTGTTTACAAAGTGAACGCACAAAGACTAAGAAAGTGCAAGTAAGTCAAACGCCGTTTACAAACAAAAAGGTACAACGATGTCGGACGATTCTGAAGTTGTAGGAGAAAATAAGATGGAGTTTTTCCGACATGCTCTACCTTTTTGAGCTGGAGTACACAGACAATGAACTTGTGGTAATTCGAAGACGTGATTCGTAGTAGCGATGGAAAGTTCGGACCTTAGAGTCCCGTTCAGCAAAATGAACGAATCTTTTTGAGTCATTTCATTCATTTTAGCAAAATCAGCATCACGAGACAGCTCCATAAGATGAACGAACGGCTCGAAAAACCTGAAGACTTGAAACAGGTGAACTAATTCCAGTACAGAACCTAATAGGATGTTGCGCATGCACGACTGAACGAATCACTCCCCGAGACGACTCGTTCGTCCCGAGTCACATTAAAGAGTCGTTCAAAATGAACAAATCGTTCAAGAACGACCTGTGGACGCAAATCCCAGAGCCTGTGCTACACAAGCTTTTTTGTGCTTAAAAAGTATACACTTTATTTTTTTTTTAATCGAATGACCGATCGTTTCGCTAGATAAGACCCTTCTTCCTCTGCTGGGATCGTTTAGAGTCCTTTGAAGCTGCATTTAAACTACATTTTGGAAGTTCAAAATCGGGGCACCAATGAAGTCCATTATATGGAGAAAAATCCTAAAATTCTTTCCTCAAAAACCATAATTTCTTTACGTAAGAAGACAGAAAGACATGGACATCTTGGATGACAAGGGGGTGAGTAAATTATTTGTGAATTGTTGTTCTGGAAGTGGATTTCTCCATTAAAAAGGCAAACGAACGCATGCATGCTTTCTTAATATGACAATTAAAAACCAACAGAATGATGAAAATATGAGGCGTTTTTTCAATATGCGACAAGAGGCGAAAATGCGGTACAACAGGTGGTCACCCTGACGGTACTGTATGTGTCATTATTAAACCAAGACAATCTGGTAAAAAATGCTGATATGAGTAAAGTTTTATTATGTATTTTTGGCTGAACAGAAGTCTGTATAACAAATCTGAAATGAACAAAATGAAATATTAAGCAGCAAATAATATATGAAAGATTTGATCAAGACTGGATTGTGTGGAGACATGCTAGTCTATGATTGATACTACAAGACCAGGGACATTTATTAATAAAGTACATTTAGCTGATTTAAATCTGCAGCAAATTTGCAGAAGAGTGCATTTGTGTTCTTTAAATACGCTGTCCATATGTAAATACCCTCAGACTCAGAGCCTATATGGAAATCCCCTTCTTCTGATATTGCACCGCGGGTTTGGCACATTGATTCGGGCGCATTCCCTCAACACAATACAATTCAAAGCTCTGGAACACTGAACCATCCCATAATGCCCTGGCTCTGTCTTGTGTAATCTTATCCCTCTGAGAAAATCACTGGTATCTGAAGTAAATGGTGCAGGAAAATGGAGTATGAAATCATTCTAGTAAATCAGGCTAGTAAATAAATACTAATAAAGTCTGTTGAAACAAGTTGTTGTTTTGTCTGATCATTTTACTGCTTTCAGACGAAGCGTGGCGGCCCGTAAACAACACTCACTAGCCAAGACTAGACACCTTTATTGGCTGAACATTCAACACCCAGGTACACATTAAAACACGTTGAACAGGCGGCACGCCTCCCTCTCAGTGCTTGTTTTCATTGCGTTTAATTAAGTACGGCACCAGAATCATTTTTTTCTACTGTAATGGTGAGATTCAGTGACACTATCACTGATTCAAAGTGCAATAAATAAATAAAATTTAATAAAGTTAATTAATAAATGAAATAGAAAACATAACTAAATAAATGTAAAAATAAAATAAATACACTATTTTAAGCAATGTTTTTCAACATATCAATATTATTTATATTTAAGACAAAGAAATAGAAAAAAAAAAACACGCTGTCTTGAAAATAAATGACATTTATTTTTACAAAGACTAACAATTAAAAAGTAGACATTCATTTTTACAGTCGTAACTTCTGAATCTTTGCTCACTTAAAAAAAATAATAGTATCATTATTATAGTTATTACTATTGTTGTTCTAAAATTATTTTTATTTGGTAATATAATTGTTAATTAATAGCAATTACTATGAATAATAATAACAATAACAATAATAATAATAATAATAATAATAATATTGTTAATTATAGTTTTTATTGTTAGTATTATTATTAATAATAATCATAATAATTATAATAGCATTTTAAACTATTATTATCATTATAATTATTACTATTGTTGTCCGTTATTATCATTAATTATTTTTATTTGGTAATAGAATTGTTAAATAATAGCAGTTCCTAGTAATAATAATAATAATAATAATAATAATAATAAATACAATAAATACAAATATGGTTGATTATAGCTTTCACTGTTAATAATAATAACAACAACAACAACAACAACACATTTTTAATTCAGATTATTTTTATTATTATAATTACTATTGTTGCTCTTGTTATTATTATTAATTATTTTTATTTGGTAATATAATTGTTAAATAATAATAATTAAATTAATAACAATAATAATAATAATATATTTTTTAATCCTATTGTTTTTACTTTTTATTATTACTACTGTTGTTTTTGTTATTATCATTAATAATTAAGAGCAATTATTATTAATAATATCAAATAATTATATCGTTAATTATAGTTATTATTGTATTGTTTATTATTGTAATGATATTGTATTAGTATTAATAATATTATAAATTACAAATGTAGGTATTGCTCATCTGTTTAAAGTTAAGAAGAAGAAGAAGAAGAAGAAGAAGAAGAAGAAGAAGAAGAAGAAGAAGAAGAAGAAGAAGAAGATTTACTTTAAATATACATTTAATTACTGTTATGTTACTATACTGTTTCTATTATTAATTATTTGTTAATATTACAATTAATTGATGGTAATATATAGTAATAGTAATAATATTAATTTAATTATGAATAAAAGTAGTAACAATAATAGTCATAATTTTTTATTTTCTCTTATTTTTAAATATAACCGTTATAATTACTAGTTAAAATATTATTAATATATTATAATATATTAATACACTATAAAAATATTATAATAAACATTATGTTGATTAATAATAATAATTTTATTTATAGCTAATAATAATAACAACATAATATATATATTTATTATTAATATATACTAATAACATAATTGCTTGATTTATTAAAATTGTATAATTTAATAAAATAATTTAGCTAATAATAATAATAATAATAATAATAATATGTAAATTAAAATATTAATTTAATCATTGTTATAATGTTTTATACTGTTGATAATATTATCTATTTTTTGTTAATGACAATTAACTGATGGTAACAATGTGTAATAATAGAATTAATAATAATAATAATAATAATAATAATAATAATAATATTAAAATAAGTATTAATATATAACAGTAGTAAGAGTTTAAATCATAATAATTGTATTGTTATTAATTATTTTTTATTTTCGATTAATTTTATTATAACTGTTGTAATTATTATGAATTGAAAATACTGTTATTATGAAGATTAATAATATTAATCATTTTAGTTAATAATAATAATAATAATAATAATAATAATAATAATAATAATAATAATATATTTGATTACTAATAACATAATTGCTTGATTTATTGATTTATTAAAATGTTAAAATAAATAAATAAATAAATAAAATCGACACGGTTTTTATAATAATAATAATAATAATAATTCAAGTACTACGTCTACCACTAATATATTTACTTCAATTTAAATTCTAAAATAATAACAATCTAGTCTAAATGAACAACATTTCTGAGGTTTGAATCATCTGTTCAGATATGACTCATTTACATGGGAAAACTGGTATCTGGTGTCTTGCTATGGAAGAATGTAATACGAAGTATCAACAAATAACCGTGAAGCAGGTATTTTCCTAGCCTGCCTGCAGAAGTTGATGCAAAATCTAGATTTTAAAATTAATGTCAAAGCACCGTTAAAGCTTTTCACATTGCCAGCGCTGAAATTCTGTGAATGCGTCGAGATGTTTTTCCACCGAGGAGTGGGTGGACAGGATGTAGCACTGACGCTAGCATCAACCACAAACTGTTATTCTTTCTAAAACCGAGACCCTTATTTCAGCATTTTCAAACTCGACGACCTTTGCGCACATATATCTCATCCACCTCCATTCCCTGTGCCATATTGCTATAATAAATCGCTGCTGTGTGCTATAAATACACGAGAGGACTTCCCACAGTCTCCGTAAACAAAACACCCGCTCGTTCACATGACCTCTGATGCCACCTGATCACATGACCACGTGAAACAATCAAGCACAGCAACAAGTCCTGCATGATATCCGACGCACGTACAATGAAAGTCAATGGGGTCCAAAAACAACATTGTTTGGATCCCACTGACTTTCACTGTATGGAGTTTTGGAGACTAAATGATCACCAGACTTTCATCTTTGGATGAACTATCCCTTTAAAGTCGACGTTTTAACATTAAACAAAAGCCGCTGAGTCAGTCTTTTGCGCAACCGGGTGGCAGATGTTTCGGAAAAATCATTAGGGCTTCGACTAAAGTTACACATTATATGTCACCTCAAGTTCAGGGATGTTTTCGTTTACGTCTTATTGGTTCATGAAGACAAGAAGGGACTTGTTGTGACATCCAGAATCAAGATTGCAAACACAATAGTCTTTTATCATCAAAAAACTAAGAAAACCACTGCCTCAACATGCAAAAGGGCTTCCCCTGTCATACAATGACAGTATGGTTTTCTTTAAAATAAACATCAAATGGCATTTAAAAATGGATGCTCGAGTGAAACAGGACACGAATTTGATGCGCCAGGCGCTGATTGGATAGTAAAAATCTGGACGAACCGAAACCGAAAGTCAGATTAGATTCTGATGGAAGATTACGAAGACAAACATGTTTTTATTTCTTTGGAATAACAAGCGTGATAAAGCGTGTCGAGTGAAAAGGGTCAGTTTTGGTTTCGTTCTGACTTCGTTTAGGTTTCCTCTGGGTTTGGAAAACACTTCGAGTCAAGCCTCCGCTTCGGAGATCACGATCAGACAGAAGTTTGGGTACTTACTGGTTTTCTGATTGCATGGGACAGGGCAAGCTGTAGGTCTGATGGGGGAAGCTCCAAGGGCTGTTGGCAAACACGTGGCTCTGAAATAGAGGAAGTGAAAGATTGGAGGCGAACGTTTAGGTGTTAGGTAGGGATGTACCGCTGGCTGATAAGCTAAAAATAGTAAAATGAAATGAAAAAAAAAAAATATGAAAATGTAACATTAAATGCATTATTTGCATGCAGTACACATATTTATAAATAGTTTTGAGCATGTAATACTAAAACCAAGCACAACTGACAATAAAAACTACAAATTAAAAAAAAATACAACTAATTAAGTGGAAACACATTGAAAATGAAACTCAAAAAAGCTGAAAAAAAGCAAAAAATAAAAATAAAAAATGCATACACTCACGCACACATTTTTTTTTTTTACTACTTTATAAATATTTTATAACAAAAACTATATATTTAATAGTTTAATATGTATCACAAATATGTATCATAAATGTACCATTATAAACTATTTTTTTAATTAATTTACTACAAAAACTACAAATAAAAACTTAAACTTAGTAACATAAATAATATAAGACCAAATATAAAATATCTTATAAATTAAGTGTAAATTGCATAAATAGAAACTAGCATTTTTAGTGTATATATATTTTTTGATATTTTGATATTTGATATTTTATATATATATGCTACATAACTAACACTATTATAAACTATTTTTAAAAAATAAATTTACTACAAAAACTACAAATGAAAAAAATTAACAATTTTTAATATAAAAACTATATTTATATATAAAAACTACTTTTTAAATAAAAAAACTGAAACATTTATTTATTTATAAAAATATTTATATAATTTTTATAAGAACAACTAAAAGAATCTCATTTATATACAAACACACACTACATTTATATATATTTAATAGTTTAATCTGTATAATAATAGTTTGAATTTTTAAACAGAAATTTCCTACGAAAACAAATTTAAAAAACTAAACCTTAAGCAAATTTCTTTTTAAAAAATAGTTTATAATAGTGAACTTATTATAAACTATTTTTTGAAAATAAATTTACTACAAAAACTAAAACGTATTAAATAATAGGTTAAATAATACAAGATAAAATAAAAAAATGTCTTAATTAAGTGCATAAAACATAAATAGAAACTAGCATTTTTAGTGTATATAGGACTAAAACAATTTTTAAAAATAAAATAACTAGAAAAACTACATAACTAAAACAATCACAATCAAAATGTCCACAAAATTTAAATATTTACATTATTTTACTAATTATAATTACATAATTTTACATTATTATTTATACATACTTTTTTAATATCAAAAACTAAAAGAATCTCATACACACACACACACTATATAAAAACTGCAAATAAAAAAACAAAACTTATACAAAAATAAGATGAAATAAAATATATTATAAATTAAGTGTAAACAACATTGAAAATAGAAACATTTAGAGACATTTATAACACAATATATATATAACACTTTTAATATATACATATTATTATATAGTTTATTATAGTAAACTATTATTATATAGTGTATATATATATATATTATACATATTTAACTACTAAATTTTACATATATATATATATATATTTTTTTTTTACATACACATATATATATATAAAAGTTTGGGGTCAGTAAGACTTGTAATAGTCTTTAAAGTAGCCTCTTATGCTCATCAAGGCTGCATTTATTTGATTACAAATATAGAAAAAAAAAACAGTAATATTGCAAAATGTTTTTACAATATAAAATAATGTTTTTTATTTTAACATACTTTAAAATAGAATTTATTCCTGTGATGAAAAGCTGAATTTTTATCAGCTGTTACTCCAGTCTTAAGTGTCACATGATCCTTCAGAAATCATTCTAATATGCGGATTTATTATTAGAATGATCAGTGTTGGATAATATCAACAGTTGTGCTGCCAAATATTTTTTGGAACCTGTAATTTTTTTTTTTTTTTTCAGGATTCTTTCATGAATAACAAGTTTAAAAAGTACAGTGTTTATTCAAAATATAAATATTTTATAACAATGTAAATTATTTATTATTAACTTTTAATTATTAACTTAATACATCCTTGGTGAATAAAAGTGTTAATTTCTTAAAAAAAAAAAAAGAAACAATAAAAATGTACTGACCCCAAACTTTTGAACGGTAGTGTATATATATATATATATATATATATATATATATTTTTTTTTTTTTTTTTTTTTTAACATACACACTAAATATATATATGTAAAATTTAGTAGTTAAATATGTATAATATATATATACACTATATAATAATAGTTTACTATAATAAACTATTTTTTAAACATAAATTTGCTACAAAAACTGCAAATAAGAAAATAATATAAGAAAATAATAAGTGTGTATATATATAAAAATCACAAAGTGAAAAAAACTATACTTTCGTTGGAACGACACATTGAAAATAAAATAGAAACTAAAAAAGAAAAAATAACATTTGTAACCATTATAACTCTGCGGATCTGAGTATAGCCCGCATAAAAATAGCGAGTCATTCTGTCTACATCCAAAATTCGTGTGTACAGGAAACCCCCTCTCATTTGCACAAGTGCTATTTACACTCGTGATGACATCACTGTACTCCAACACCGCCCAAATATTTACCTTACACTTCCTTTTTCCACTTCAAACCATCTTATTCTTCGAATTTTACAGAAGACAGTCACAATACACGACACACGATCACAGTATCTGAACGAGCTGCACGGCTGCATTATCAGGAATTGCGTCTACCAACTGTTAAAATGACTCTGCGACCACAAAGACGTCATTCTGTCACCCACACACACCAAAGCCTTGAGGTTTCACCAGATATCAGACTGAATGACCCGAGTTTTCGAAAAAAGGAAACCAGTAACGAACATTATGACTCTATGACATTACAACAAATTAAAGAGGCTTCACTAGGAAAGGTAGCGATTCTAAACCAAAGGCATTGTGGTTTACAATATATGCTAGCAACCGAAAGGTTCAAGCATGTTTTTAAATGGTGCGACCAAAAAAAGTCCACTTTTAGATGATGCTAAATAAAAATGAGAGGCAGATAGTTACCATAGGGGGTGCCAGGATGAACCCATTAGATCCGTCCGAATGCGAAAAGCTGGGCCCGTCCATGGCAGGCGGAATAGACAGCGATGGCATCAGATCGAACGACGCGGTCAGTGTCTTCTCACCATGACCTGTGTACACAAACACAAGAGACACGGGACGTCCGTTACGGTGGAAAAACAAGTGGGTGAGCTTGAAAAATCACTAATGCTGTCAGTGTTAAAACCTCAGATTCATCTGTGAAAAATACCCTTGAACGGGGAGACTGACACAAAAAGTCATCTGGAATAACACGAGGGTGAATAAATGTGACAGAATTGTCATTTTTAGTTGAAATACATCTATTCCTATTCGCTGACTATAATTCGGGCAAATTCAGACTTGTTTGACAGCTCTTATGATACAAATATGACAAATATTTGACTAGAGCTACAAAATTGAGACATTTTGAGCCACAGAGCGGAGAACAAACATCTTGGTATCACACGAAAGGGACAGCGATTATTACGCAAGGGAAATTCTCAGAAACACAAAACAACTTGTGGTTCTTGTTAAGAAGCTGATAGTATGCCAGAGAATGGTTAAAAACACCTTAAAGATGACATGCAACATCATTCACAATGGTTCACAGGGAATACATATTTTCGTTTCACTGAAGTGGCTGGATTTCGGTAAACGTGGATAGCTCACCCAAAAATGAACATTACTCACCCTCAAGCCATCCTAGATGTAGATCTTCTTTCAGATGAATACAATCAGAGTTATATTTAAACATATCATGGCTCTTCCAAGTTTTATAACTGCAGTGAATGGGTGTTGAGATTTTGAAGTCCGATAAAGCGCTTCCATCCATTATAAAAAGTACTCCACACGCCTCCGGGGGGTTTATAAAGGCCTTCTGAAGCAAATTAATGAATTTGTGTAAGAAAAAAAAATATATATGCAGGGCTCTATGCTTACTTTTCTTTTTAGGAGCACGTAAAAAAATGTAGGAGCACAGTCAAAATTTTAGGAGCACCTTCTATTCAATAATCAAAAAATCTGATCAAAAATTAGACTTTTAACTTTATTAAAAGTATGTCATCTTTCATGTCAATTTTTAAAAAATATATATTTTATAAGCTTTTTAAAATTTCAAATTCATTAAACAGAATACGAACGAGTAGAATAAGTTACCAATCAAATGAAATCAGTGTTAACAAAATTAATTTGTACTACAGAGGTGACACAGAAGAACACAAAAGTGGCTTGTTTATTTGCATGTTTAATGCGGCTCAGAGGTGGAATCAAATATATAAATTCATGTTGAGATTAATGTTTTAAATATTAAATTTTGAATATAGAAATATTAATGATTTACATAACTGAAAAGATACTTTAAAAATGAAACTAAAACCGTCAGTAGGTGGCGGCAAGATCGCTGATTTAATTACTGAATCATTCATTCGTTCGAACGGCTGATTCCTTCAGGAATAAAGCAAGTGACTGTATGAATGGGAAATTCAATCACTGACTCACTAGATTCGTTTAAAAACGCACATTCGTTCATAAACGAAACACCGCTGGGTTTGAACGGAGATGCGCAGTGGCTCAGTTGTAGGGCCCTATGATTTCCGCAATGCGGAAAACGCGGACCGAATCGCGGAATCCAGTCATAAAAACAGAATTTACTGAATAACACGGAATGTCACGGAATTTGTCAAAGTTTGAATGAATTAATCAAAAGTTGGTCATTACACTTAAATCAAACCACAATATGGACTAGTATCTGTAAATATTACGCCGCAAAAATACCATTTAAATGTGAATCCTGCATGTTCTGTGTGTCTCTGTTTAATGAATGGAGCAGACGAGCGGTTTCGTTTACTACACACACTGAAGCGCGCGTGCCGCTCGTGGTGATTTTAGCATTTGACCGTTCCATTTTAGGAAAACTAGCCTCATATACACACAGAAATGTAAAGGCAGACACGGCAACCCGTCAAAATAAAAGTTTGGTTTAACTTGAAGACATTGTGCCAGAAATATATTACTACTATTACTACTACTAAAATGAAACAAACATTTTTAAAGGTATAATCACACAACATTTCTTCCATGTTTTAATTTTAATAGTAAATTCCCCTTTTTTTGCGGATAAAAAAAGTTTGCTTAATTTTCAATAATTAAAAGATAAATAAAATTAATGTTTTATGCCTTCATTTGATAACCAGAACATTTGAAATACACAACACAGAATTTCTGAGGGTAAAAAAAAAAAACTATTTTTATTTTAAGAATACAATGAATACAACTGTACAATGAATCTCTTATTTACACTCTCTCTACACTTTATGAAAGGATTTGTGAGATATGTCTGTGATACATTAAAAAAGCTTTGAAGCTTCCCTCAGCGCAAACACAAATATGCTGATCGGCTCAGTCGAACATGGTGCTCTTAAATAAATTTTAGTAACACGCAGTAGTTTTCAGTCGCAAATGCGACTAAATATGGATTTAGTTTTAAATATGAATATTTTTCTTACACAAATGCATCTACTTACTTCAGGAGGCTTTTATTAACCCCTCTGAGCCGTGTGGAGTACTTTTCATGATGGATGGATGCACTTTTTCGGGCTTCAAAATCTCAACACCTATTCGCTGCTATTATAAAGCTTGGAAGAGCTAGGACATTTGTGACCCAGGACCACAAAACCAGTCATAAGGGTCATTTTTTTGAAAATTGAGATTTACACATCATCTGAAAAGCTTTCCATTGATGTATGGTTTGTTAGGATATGACAATATTTGGTTAAGATACAGCTATTTGAAAATCTTGAATAAGGTTGCAAAAAAATCTAAATATTAAGAATATCCTTTAAAGTTGTTTAAATGAAGTTCTTAGCAATGGACATTACACTAATCGTAATTATTTTTACCCAAACAAGGTATTTTTGGCTTTTGCTACAAATATACCCGTGCTACTTATGACTAGTTTTGTGGTCCAGGGTCACATTTTTTAATATAATTAAAAGACAATTGTATTTGCCTGAAAGAAGAAAAGTCATATACATCTAGGATGGCTTGAAGGTGAGTAAATCATGGGGCTATTTTCATTTTTGAGTGAACTATCCCTTTAATATTAATGTTGCCTATCTGCTATCTGTCTTTATTTAAAAAAAAAAAAAAAAAACACATCCAGAATTATGAATGCAATTTGTTTTTCTCTACAAAAACATGTACTGGGGAAAAAAACCCACCAGGGATTTAAATAAGCAAACGAGATTATTTTAATTTCACACTGTCTTAAAAAAAAAAAAAAAACACTTAACAACCTCTGAGGTTACATCCTTATTTCTTACGCCGTCGAATGCCTGGGGAGTCAATGCATCCTAGTAAGGGGAGGTGTTCGTCTCTCTAACCCCCTGCCACAAAGGACAATCAATACTGATTACTATTGAGTTCCCAAATGTCTTCTTCCTGTAAAGCACCATTATGTTTACTGGAAGACGGGGGGGAAAAAAAGATGAGAAAGCACCCAGGATAGAGATTTTCACAGGAATGAAGTGCACGCTGGTTTTATTTCACATAACATCAAGATAATAGGAAAATAAAAACATATGAAAGAACTACTGAAGGTAATAAAACTGGCAAGTTGTATTGAAACGAGAAGTAAGCATTAAAGGTACCTGAGAAACCACTTCTTTAAATAACCTTTCTAAAAGTAAGTTTGAAAAAATAGTCAACATTAATGCATTGCTGGCTTGGGACTAGTAATGTCCCAAACCTTATGTGTTGCATCTAAACGCATTGTATTTCAATAAACAGATTTGTTATTTAGGAGTAAACTAAATATAGGGTGAAAAAAGTCATGAGTGGTGGAGACAAGAAGGGGGAATTCCTTCAAGAATGAAGAAAAGAAAGCTTTAGTTTGGCCTCCAAAACCATCTAACGCATCGCATTTCAATAAATGGATTTGTTATTTAGGAGGAAACAGGACAAAAATGTCATCAGTGGTGGAGGTTTCATTTAAAAAGTTAGAAAATCCTTCAGTTTGGCCTTCAAAACCATCTAAACGCATTATATTTCAATAAACGGATTTGTTAATATGACGAAAAAGTAATTACTTGCAGAACCAAGGGGGAAATCATTTTAAGAAGGAAAAACGCATATTTTAATTGATTTATTTAGGCGCGAACACTACAAATAGGATGAAAAAGTCATTTTCGTGAAGGTGAGAAGGGGGAATTCCTTCAAGAAAGAAAAAAAGGAGTTTTAGTTTGGTCTCCAAAACCATATAAACGTGTCATATTTCAATAAATGGATTTGTTATTTAAGACTAAACACGAAAAATCGGGCGAAAAAGTCATCAGTGCTGGAATCGAGAAGGGGGAATTCCTTCAAGATTGAAGAAAATCTTTCCGTTCGGCCTCCAAAACCATCTAAACGCATCGTATTTCGATAAATGGATTCATTATTTAGGAGGAAACACTAAAAACGGGACAAAATGTCATTGGTGGCGAAGACAAGAAGGGTAATTTCCTAAAAACGCATTATATTTCAATTAATGGGTTTGTTAATATGATGAAAAAGTAATTACTTGCAAAGACAAGAAGGGGGAAATCCATCAAGGAGGAAGAAAGTTCTTCGATTTGGCCTCTAAAACCATCTAAAAACATGTATTTCAATAAATGGATTTGTTAATTAGGAGAAAACATTAAAAAAAATGAGAAAAATGTCATCGGTGATAGAGACATGAAGGGTAATTTCTTTCAAGAATGAAGAAAATCCTTTGGTTTGGCCTTTAAAACCATCTAAATGTATTGTATTTTAATAAACAGATCTGTTAAATAAGTGTAAACACCAAAAATAGGATGAAAAAGTCATTGTTGGTGGAGTCGAGAAGGGGGAATTCCTTCAAGAATGACAAAAAAGCCGTAGTTTAGCCTCCAAAACCATTTAAACGTGTCATATTTCAATAAATGGACTTGTTATTTTAGTACTAAAGATGAAAAATAAGACAACAAAGTCATCAGTGGGGAAGATAAGGAGGGGGAATTCCTCCAGGAAGGAAGAAGGTTCTTCAAATTGGCCTCCAAAACCATCTAAACGTATTGTATTTTAATAAATGTATATGGTAGTTAAGAGGAAACACTAAAAATAGGGTGAAAAAAGTCAGTGGTAGAGATGAGAAGGGAAATTTCCTTCAACAAGAAAGAAAATTCTTCAGCTTGGCCTTAAAAACTGAACACATTATGTTTCAATAAGCAGGTTTCTTGAATAAGTGAATAGTTTGGCCTCCAAAACCATCTAAACACATCGTATTTCAATAAAAAGGTTTGTTTTTAGGAGGAAACACTAAAAACAGGGCAAGAATGTCATCGTGGTAGAGACAAGAAGCGTAATTTCCTTCAAGAGTGAAGAAAATCCTTTGGTTTGGCCTTCAAAACCATCTAAACGCATTGTATTTCAATAAACAGATTTGTTAGACAAGTGTAAACACCAAAAATAGGATGAAAAAGTCATTACTGGTGGACTTGAGAAGGGGGAATTCTTTCAAGAACGACAAAAAAGCTTTAGTTTGGCCTCCAAAACCATCTAAACGGGTCACATTTCAATAAATGGACTTGTTATTTAGAACTAAACATGAAAAATAAGACGAAAAACACATTAGTGGGGAAGATAAGGAGGGGGAATTCCTTCAAGAAGGAAAAATTCTTCAAATTGGTCTTCAAAACCATCTAAACACACTGTAGTTCAACAAATTCTATATAGGACAAAAAAAGTGAATAATGGTAAGTGAATTCCTTCAAGAATGAGCAAAAATCCTTAAGTTTGGCCTCCAAACCCATCGAAACGCATTGTATTTCAATAAATGGATTTGTTATTCAAAAAGAAACACTAAAAATGGGACAAAAATGTAATTGGTGGCACAGACAAGAAGGGTATATTCCTTTGACCTTCAAAACCATCTAAACATATCATATTTCCCTCAGTTTGGTCTTCAAAACCATCTATTCGCATTATATTTCAATAAACAGATTTGCTAAATAGGTGTAAACACCAAAAATAGAATGAAAAAGTCATTATTGGTGGAGTCGAGAAGGGGGGAGTCCTTCAAGAACGACTAAAAATCTTAAATTTGGCCTCCAAAACCATCTAAACACATTGTATTTCAACAAATTTATGTTATTTAAGGAGGAAACCCTAAAAATAGTACAAAAAAAGTGAATATTGCTGGAAACAAGAAGAGTGAATTCTTTAAGAATGAGGAAAATCCTTCAGTTTGGCCTCCAAACCCATCTAAATGCATCGTATTTCAATAAATGGATTCATTATTTAGAAGGAAACACTAAAAATGGGACAAAAATGTCATTGGTCGCGGAGATGACAAGGGTGAATTCCTTCAAGAAGGAAGAAAATCCTTCAGTTTGGCCTCTGAAACCATCTAAACGCATTATATTTCAATAAACAGATTTGTTAAATAGGTGTAAACAATAAAAACAGGTTAAAAAAAAGTCATTGTTGGATTCGAGAAGGGCGGATTCCTTCAAGAACGACTAAAAATCTTACATTATGGGCTCCAAAACCGTCTAAACACATCGTATTTCAACAAATTGGTGTCATTTAAGGAGGAAATACTAAAAATAGTACAAAAAAGTGAATATTGGCGAAGACGATAAGAGTGAATTCTTTCAAAAATGATGAAAATCCTTCAGTTTGGTCTTCAAAACCATCTATACGCATTATATTTCAATAAAGAGATTTGTTAATAGGTGTAAACACTAAAAACAGAATGAAAAAGTTATCAGTGGAGACGAGAAGGGGGCATTCTTTCCAGACCAAAAAAAGCTTTAGTTTGGCCTCCAAAACCATCTAAACCAATCGTATTTCAATAAACAGATTTGTCATTCAGGAGGAAACACTAAAAATAGGACAAAGAAGTCAATATTGGTGGAGACGTGAAGGGGGAATTCCTTCAAGGAGGAAAAAGATCCTTCGGTTTGGCCTCCAAAACCAACCAAGCTCAATGAACTAAAGTTTCAGGTCAGGACAAGGAGTGCCCATCTGATAATCGCATCGGAGGCTTGCAGATGGTGTGAATTACGAAAGCTAAGGAGATTATGTCGTGACCTCAGCCCAAGTTGCCTGCGGCGCGAGACCTGACGGACGCCTCACGCGCTCCCTCTAATCTCCTCTGATCTTTGCACGGCACTTCTGCTGTCTTTAATAGAGCTGGAAGAAAAGGAAACGTGGTATGGATCAGTATCAGGGGTTTCCCATGTTCTCCCGAGAGTCAGTTAAGGACACGGCTCATGTTCAGATGGAAAAGCGGGAGCGCGTGGAAGTTATCCAGGAACGTGTGACGCTGGTAATTCGCTCATGAGGGAAAAGCTGCCGATTTCATCAGCTCAGGGTTCCCTGATGTTCTTGGATAAACGTGCACCTCTGGCAGGAAGGAAGGAACTTGTTTTGTAAGATTGTAATTTAACCCTGATTTAGACGAGGTTAGCAAACAGGCCAGTTTTTGTCAACAAATTCTGTTTGTCAACCCTGAGTTGTATCGTTTTGTCCTCGCTTGCTCTTTGTCTATCTCAGTCGTTCATCTCTGGGTAAAGGTCTTGTCGGGCGGCTCTGCTAGGAAGAGCCAAACGAGCGCGAGTTATCTGGCCGCAGAGAAAGACTTCGGCAGGGTTTCACATGACTGGCTGGGAAAGCCGAGCTTGCGAACTCGGCGCAGACGATCCCAGGAGATAGAGGAGAATCATGCTGACACTTGTTTGGAAACAGTCGAAGCTAATGCAATTAGAGAAACAAACTAAGCATGCTAAGTGCGGCCAAACGTGTTTGCAATGGCAAAGCCAGACACATTGATTAGGAGATTAAATATTCAAGAGAGGAAAAAGTAACTCGGGGTGCTGTCACATTCTAACGCCGCAAGATTAATAGGGTAATTGCGATTAAAAAAACAAAAAAAAACAACATTAATCTTTCTATTTCATTTAGTTCCTCTTGTCTGTTCCTATATTCAAAATTATGGCCAGTACTGAATAGCCAAGAGTAATTTATCAGTTATGGCTGAAAACTAATTAATAGTACATTTTAAATAAAATACATGTGTAAATTTTAAAATAAATGTATTTTGTCTAAAATAAAAAACTAAACTTTTTATTTATTTTTATTTTTTTTGAATGTTTGAATGCCACTAGTGAATTGAGGTAATATTATAAATGGACAATGTACAAATGTACAAAAATAGATATTCAATTTTTAAGATTATATTTTGATGTGGTATTAAATTATTAGAGCAAAAGTGCAACACATAAGCAATACATTCATAAATAATTAAAATAAAGCATTTTTTAAAAAAGTTTGCACTGATATATACTGTTGAAAAGTTTGGGGACAGTAAGATTTTTATTTATTTATTTATTTTTATTATTTTTTATTTTATTTTATTTTTTAAGAAATTAATACTTTTATTTAGGTATTAACTTGACCAAGTCACAGCAAAAACATTTACACTGTTACAAAACATTTTTCTATTTCAAATAAATGCTTTTTTTTTTTTTTAATAAAAATATTTTATTTTATTTTATTTTATTATTAATATAATATAATAATTTTAGCATTGGATATAATAATATTTCTTAATCAGAAGCAATAAATTTGTATATAAATAATTAAAAATGATTATTAAATGAACTGAAATGAAATTAGTAAAATTATATTTCAATTAATTATTTTTAAAACGTTTGCCCTGATATATACTACCATTCAAAAGTTTGGGGACAGCAACATTTTTATTATTATTATTATTATTTTTTAATTAATTCTTTTATTTTATTTATTTTTTTTTAAATAATAGTTTTATTCACGTATTAACAGCTAAATGCTGCAAATAATAGTTTTTTTTGTTTTTGTTTTTTTTTTATTCATCAAATTATCTTGACAAAAAATGTATCAGCAACTGTTTTCAGTATTGAATACAATAATGTTTTTTAATCATTAAATATAATAATGTTTCTTGATCAAAACACGAAAGCATAAGCAATAAATTTATAAATAAATAATAATAATAAATAATAAATAAATAATACTGATATATACTATTGTTCAAAAGTTTGGGAACAGTTATTTTATTTTATTTTATTTTTAATTTTTTTAAAGAAATGAATACTTTTATTCAAGAAGGACATATTAAATTGACCAAAAGTCACAGCAAAATCATTTACACTGGTAATTAATTAATCAATTAATTTATTTATTTTACTTTTTATTCCTCAAATTATTCTGGGAAAAAATGCATCAGCAACTGTTTTCAACATTGAATATAATGATGTTTCTTGATCAAAAGTGCAAAGCATACACAATACGTTTATAAATTAATAATTAAAATAAATACATTGCTTGTTTGCACTGATATCTACTATTGTTTAAAAATTTGGGAACAATACAATTTTTATTTTTTTTTTATTTATTTTTATTTTTGTATTAAATTGTCCAAAAGTTACAGCAAAAACATTTACACTGTTACAAAAGATTTTTCTATTTCAAATAAATAACTACTTTTTTAACTTTTTTTATTCATCAAATTAACCTGAAAAAAAGAAATCAGCAACTGTTTTTAACACTGAATAAAATAATGTTTCTTGTTTAGCAAATCAGCATATTAGAATGATTTCTGAAGAATCATGCGACACTGAAGACTGCAGTAATGATGCTGAAAATTCAGCTTTCTATCACAGGAATAAATTACATTTTAAAATATATTCAATTAGAAAACAGTTATTTTAAATCATAATAACATTTCACAATATGAAAGTTTTTACTGTATTTTTAATCAAATAAATGTATGGTGAGCATAAGAGACTTTCAGTAACATTAAAAATACAATCCAAACTTTTGAACAGTGTTTTGTGCATTTATTTGAAAGAGATGTTCAGGGGAATCAACAAAGAAATGGCTTTGTTACAGTAAACCTGAATAGGAGTATTATGAGTACGTATTTTATCGCATTTAATTCTGGTGAAGCAGTCAATAAAAGCAGTCAGAGGAGCGTTTCAAAGAGAAACCGAACAAACCACTGAACGGAACGGATAGTACATTACAGACTGTTCCGGATTACTCTGAATCATCTAAACAGCTGGAGGCAAATGGTAACCATGGCAGAAGTAATAGTCAAAATGACTAACTCGGTTGAAAAATACACTACTTAGGCTGTATTTCTACCATTCAACCCAGCCTTTCTCTTTGTGTTATCACGATTACAGGCAATATTGTCTATCTGGGTGGGACATTTACTATTATAAAGCATCAGCAGAATGAATGTTATGAAGTCACAGTGAGTCATACCGGGCTTTCATTTCGTTGAAGGAGAGAGCCCTCTCAGAGGTTTACCGATGTCATTCAGAACCACGATCAATGGAGGCCATTCAAAACTAGACCGCGTTAAAAGGGATCTGCGTAGCTGATGTGGCTTTATGAAGTCTTTTTCCAGTGATTAATTTTTTGTTCAGCATCAAATCAAATATTACAGATTGAAAAGAAGAAGAAATTGCGGTGTTGAAAAAGAGAGCGAATTGGAGGAAATGCCTAGTAGTAAATCTTACAGCAAAATTGTCCCATTAAAGGATTAGCTCACTCCAATTTACTCACTCCAGTGTCATCCAAGATGTTCATGTCTTTCTTCAGTTGAAAAGAAATGAAGGTTTTTGAGGAAAACATTCCAGGATTTTTCTCCATATTGTGGACTTCAATGGGGATCAGTGGGTTGAAAGTCCAAGTTTCAGTTTCAATGCAGCTTCAAATGACTCTAAACGATCCCAGCCAATGAATAAGGGTCTTATCTAGCTAAACAATTAATAATTTTCTAAAAAAAAATACAATTTATATACTTTTCCAACCATAAATGCTCGTCTTGCACTAGCTGGACTTCACGCATTACGTAGTCACGTTGTAACGTGGTTAGTTTTTCGTCAGACATTTTTATAAAGTGTGTTTGACTTTTTTTGCAAGTTTGCTTTGTAAACACTGGGCCGGTTCTTCCACCTGTGTCACGCGTGACCTTTCCAACGTGATGACGTAATGTTTTAAGAAAATGACAGATCGTATCGTGTAGAGCCCTTTGAAGCTGCATTGAAACTGCAATTTGGACCTTCAACTCATTAATCCCCATTGAAGTCCAGTATATGGTGAAAAATCCTGGGATGTTTCCCCTCCAAAAACCTTCATTTCTTTTTTCGACTGAAGAAAGAACAACATGAACATCTTGGATGACATGGGAGTGAGTAAAAAATCAGGAAATTTTTATTCTGGAAGTGATGTTAATGTTTTTGGCTGTTAAAATGAAGGCTTATAACAAAATAATTACTGGATTTGTCAAATTGTTATGTTTAGGTAGTGGAAATTCAGACCACAAGCTTATGTTAATGTTAATTTATGACTGACCTGTTTTATCATTTGAATTAATGAACATGAATGTAATCAACATTTCCTTCTGGGAACTCTTAGAGGATTTCTGCTTATTCAAGAAAAGAAATCTTAAAATATTGGCAACTCTGGATGTGGAAAACTGGATGTGCACCAAAACGACATTTTCATTTGGAGGACATCTGCATAACCAAGAAAAAAAAAAGCCTCTAAAACTTGGAAAAAATTGGATGAATTCCCTAGAGGATATTCGGAGGACATTTTCATAACTAGGAAATATGTTCTTCAAACTTTAAAAATAACTGGACCTCTTCTCCAAGGAATGTTGGATGATATTTGCATAACTAAGAAATAAAAAAAACATTCTTAAAGCTTGAAAAATTAACATGTTCCCAGAAGAACATTTGGAGGTTGTTTGCATAACCAAAAACATTCTTAAATTCTTAAAGTTCACCCAAAAATGCAAATTCTGTCATTAATCACTCACCCTCACGCCATTCCAAACCTGTAAGACCTTCGTTCATCTTTGAAACACAAATTAAGATGTTTTTGATGAAATCCAAAGGTTTTCTGACCCTGCACAGACAGCAATGCAACTGACACGTTCAAGGCCCAGAAACGTAGGAAGGACATCGTTAAAATAGTCCATGTGACATCAGTGGTTCAACTGTAATATTACAAAGCTATGAGAATATTTTTGTGCACAAAGAAAACAAAAAATAACGACTTTACTCAACAATTTCTTTTCTTTCGTGTCAGTCTTCGACGTGAGTTTCCACAATGCATGTGGTGCTCAGAGCGGAGTAGATTACTTACAAAATGTAATCCGTTACTGATTAGATTACATGATAAAAATTGTAGTTAGTAATCCATTAGGTAACATAATCAGACTACTTTTCAGTGTTTCCCCTGCCATTATATTAGGGGGGTGGCTCGCCCCCCTTGAAGGTCAAGTAAACTTTATTTTCTATATAGTGCCAGATCACAACAAACGTTATTTAAGGTTACCTTTCCTATAGAACAGGTCTATACCTTATTCTTTTATTAAACAAACGAAATAGCCT
The DNA here is from genome assembly GCA_036247105.1 of Cirrhinus mrigala. Classification (NCBI taxonomy): domain Eukaryota; kingdom Metazoa; phylum Chordata; class Actinopteri; order Cypriniformes; family Cyprinidae; genus Cirrhinus; species Cirrhinus mrigala. The sequence continues at coordinate 21,606,169 of CM070028.1, read as the reverse complement.
TATGTTATTTATCTTATTCACACAACAGCATGTCATTTCTGTCTCTAACGCTACGTGGTCACGCGTCTACAATTTCTCCTCCGCTAAAACGAGGATGGGATCATGGAGTCCATTCATTAAAACGGATTTACTCTATAGCACGGGATGCCACAGAATTCGTCAACTTTTTGGATTAATAAATCAAAAGTAGGTCTCTCACTTAATTCGAATCGCGATATGGACTAGTGAATACGGTTTAAATATGAATCCTCCATGTTCTGCTTGGCTCTGTATAAATGAATGTAGGGCCCGATGTTTTCTGCGATTCGGATGGAATCACAGAATCCAGTCATAAAAATGGAATTTTCTGTATAAAACGGAATGTCATGGAATTTGTCAAAGTTTGAATGAATTAATCAAAAGTAGGTCATTACAAGGGGTGTGACAAGACGAGACAAGATTTTGAAACTTTTTTTAAAAGAAATCCTCATTGATGAAATGTAATAATAATAATAATAATAATAAGTTTAATTTGTATAGCGCCTTTCCCAAGCTCAAGGACGCTTAACAATAACAGGCAATATAATCAATACATACATAGATGGACGGTAGGCATTTGCCAAGTCCAAAACATGTGATTGCAGTTGCAAACCATAGTAATAGTACAAACATTCAAAATACAACAGGCAAACAGGTACAACATTAAACCATAATAGGTTAAGAAGAAACAGATAATGAATGATAATGCTGGTTATGTAAATAAATGTATAGGGAAAATAGTCTTTTATTTAACTGAAAAAGAAAAAATGCAAAAAAAAAAAAAAAAAGTGTAGGTGAATTTTGAAATCAACTTGTACTTTATGAAATTAAACTACCATTTCAATGAATTATATGCAGTAATAAACAAAACTTAAACAAGAGCTTCATGATTCTGGATATACTGAGAATCTGATGTGAAATCTGAATCTGAAAGGGTTAGAAAGCTCTCGGATTTCATCAAAAATATCTTAATTTGTGCTCTGAAGAGGAACGAAGGTCTTTCAAAATGACATATTAACTACATGGATCACGTATAGTTATATAGTTATAATAAGCAGGCAAGAAAACCAAAACAAGGTGCGAAACATTCATCCAAAAGTGCATACTGCTTTTTGTTTCTCTTACTGGACCTCAGCTGTCTTACTGTCAGTTGCCGCCCTCTTCCAGCACAACTGACCCAGATGCAGCGTGACGTCTTCACGATTCCCTTCAAACCCGAGCAACTCCGGTCAGGCCTGGCCTTCATTTTTGCCCGGGGTCACGAAGCCAAACGCTGAACCGCACCGCTGCTGATTCGACTAAATAACAGAGCGAAGGCCGCGTCCAGCAAAACAAGCCACACGCACGTTCCTGGGGTGCCGTCAAAACCGAGAGCGGCCGTAATTTGCATCCGATGGAAAAAGCATTACATAATATTACACAGACTGTAAAAAGAGTCCAGGGAGACGTAATAAAGGGCAGAAAAATTCAGGGACGGGTACCTAAAAATACCACTGATTCATCTTGTTGGTATCTGTTCAAGAACAACATGTGATTGCATTGGTGAAGCGATTTGATACAGGAAAACAAAGGCTTTTTCATAGAGAAACTGATCGAGCGGACAGTTATGGGAAAACTGAGGGTGGACAAGCCACCGTGAGATTTTCAAGCTAGTTTTCCTGTCCTCAAAACAACTTAACGTCTTTCAATAAAAACGCATTCCATTTACAAACAACATCGTTGTCACTGCTGTTTCTGACTTTATCTTTCCACATCAGACGGGTTTCCCAGGTCACAGTGTTTCTTTGGACTCCAGATGCGCAGAATGTGCCTTGAAATCTTATTTAGTTCCATGAGACACGTCACAGGAATTGTATGGATTGCTGATCAGCAGATGTTATGACTGATGACTTCAGCAGACGTCATAGCTGTGCTGTACGTGCTCTGGAGTTCACTATCAGAGTTAAACATTCCTTGAATGCACATTCCTTGTGCACAATCAGTGCTCACTGGAGGAAGAGTCATCTGCACTATGCTAGGAGTTTTCAAACCAGGAAGACAAAGAAAAGTGTAGAGAAAATTCTGAGAAAAAAAAATTAAATAATAATAAAATACAATAAAAATAAAATGGAGTAAATATGAAATAAAATAAACTTTAAAACTAAATACATTATAATTAAAAAATATTTTAAAAAATAAATAAATCGAAAATCACATAAAAAAAGCGAATGAAATAAAATATAAAATTACATACAATAAAACAAAACAAAGAATATAGAAAATCGAATGAGAATTATATAAAATAAATCACAAAACTAATACTACATAATACTAAATAAGATAATTTTAAAAACTAAATAAATTATAATAAAAATAAGTTAATAAATATTTATTAATAATAATATATAATTATAATAATTTATTAAAATAATTAACAAAATAATTTAAAATAGCCCTATTTTTATATAAAATGAATTCAAATACAATGAAATAAAATATAAAAATATAGAAAATCAAATAAGTATTACATAAATTAAATTTAATTATAAAACATAATTAATACAATATATATACAATAATAATAAATAATATATAGACAATATAATCAAATACAAAATCAAATGAAAATTAATATAAAAATATGAAGCCAAAAATAAAATAAAACAAAAAAAATCAAATGAAAAAGAAAACAAAATAATAAAATAAGTATAAAATCAAGTAAAAATGATAATATATAAAACAATATGATCAAATAGAAAATCAAATGAAAATGATATAAAATAATTAAATAAAAAATAATAAAATCAAGTAAAAATAATAAAATAAATTATAAAACGAAATAATTAAATAACATAAGAATTATATACAATTAAATAGACAAAAATCTAAAGCAAAATAATGACAAATGATATAAATAAATTATAAAAATAATAAAACAAAACTATATTAAAAATAATAATAAAACCAAGAATAAAATGACATAAATAATTACATTATAAAATTATAAAACAAAACAAAGTAATACAATCATACAGAAAATCAAATGAAAAAAGATATAAATAATTTTATTATAAAAAATTTATTATAAAAACATAAAATATAAAACAAAATCAAATGAAAATGATATAATATGATATAATTAAACATTTGAAATAAAACAACAAAACAATAATTACATAAAAACAATAATAAAAATCAAGAATAAAATCAAGCAAAAAAAATAAAATAAAATAACTAATATATAAATAATATAAAACAAAATAATAAATATAAAACAAAACAATATGATCAAACAGAAATCCAAATGAAAAATGATGATTAAATTTAAATAAATTATAACAATTATAAAACAAAAAGAAAAATAATATAAAACATAAATAAAAAATAATAATAAAATAAATTAAAATACTTTTAGATGTGCACTGACACAACACCAAAACTAATAACTTCTTAACGGCATGCTTAAGCCACGTTCTGTCAGCCTAAGCATAACAGTCAAGTTACTGACCAATATTACACTCAAATAAAGGCTTGTGAAATAAACAAAATTTACTGTTTGTGTAACCAGTTGGACTTGAACCAGCACCAATCATAGCGGCCACCCATGGCACTTCTTCCCGGCACTAATTCACACTTAATACATGAACCATTAGCTGAATTCCAGAAACTCAAAACTTGTACCAAGTATGTCATGATGACATTGCTAGTACAGCAGCAGTATTATTCCTCACTGAATTGCATGTATGAGATTCAAATGAGAACATGAGAAAACATTCAAGACAGCCAAACGGAAGCAGGAAGGGTCCGAGGCTGTGTCCCAGACCACTATCTAGTGTTAAATCAGCGCTAGAGAGCTTTGTACCCTCCCTGTACTACACAACAGAGTTTTTGTGCACCAAACTACAAACTACAGACAGCTTTGAGCCAAAACTAACAAAGAAACAGCTAATAAATAACCAGGATCATGAACTAAAGTGCATTAAACTGTCACATTTGGACATTGTTTGTATTGTTTGTGCTGTTTCTGGGTAAATATTTTTATAACTATATAAAAATTCCTTATATTAAATAAAAATATTTTTATAGAAATTATAATTATTAGATTACTAAACATTTATTTTTAAAATTATGTCTTCATTTTTAACAAAATTTACATTTAGTTTTTTACAAGTTTACATTTAGATTCCACTGTCAAAAAGAAAGCAACAAGGTTATAAAAAAATAAAAAATTAGATTTATTGGGTAATAATTCATCGGTCACGCTAGATGACACAACATCCTTCCAAAAAAAAATAGGTTTCATGTGATAATCATCTAATCTTGCAGCAATAATTTAGGTAAAAAACAACCAAGCAATAAAAACAGAAGTAACTAAAATGAAAAATCTCAACAATTATGTCCACATAATAGAAAAAAATGCAATGCAATTACTATAAATCCATTTATGATTGCAATCATTTCCAATTTGTTACTTTTTTTTTTTTTTTTAATTGTAGTTTGGGGAAAACTGTCAATAAATCACAGGATTTTTTTTAATATACTTTATTAAATGTATTATTTATTTTAATTTAATATATTTTAAATATTACTGTCTTGAATTAAATATATTAAATATAAATTAATAATATTTAATCTGACACATTTTAAATATAAATGAATTAAAGTTTAATGTAATATATTTTAAATCTAAATATATAGAATTATATATATTAAATATAATATAATATTTTATTTAACCTATTTTTATGTATTTTATTGAAAATGTTTAGTTAATATTAATTTAATTAATTATTTAAATTAATTATATTTTTATATATATTTTATTTAATGTTTAATTTAATTTTATATATTTTAAATATATAAAATTAAATATATTAAACATAATTTAATTATATTTAACCTAATATATTTTAAATATATATGAAATTAAATAATTTTAATGTAATATATTTTAAATACAAATATGTTGAATTAAATATGGTTACATTTTTATAGTAGTTTGGGAATAATCTTTTAATAAATCGTTAAAAACAGTATATATATTTAACAGTATATATAGTATATATATATTTTTAAATATACTTATTTTATTTTTAAATATATTTAAAATATAAATATATTAAATTATATATGTAAATATATATTATAATATATTAATAAATTATATTTAATCTAAATTATATATATTTATTTATTGAATATTTGAATATTGTAAATATAGATATATCAAATTAAATATTACATTTAAATTAATATTTCATCTAATATATTTTAAATATAAATTAAATTAATTATATAATTTCAATGTAGTATATTTAAATATAAATATATTAAATATTAATAAATTATATTTAACCTAATTTTTTAAACATTTATTTAAATATATTTAATTGAATATATTTTGAACATAAATATAAAGATTTAAATGTTAACTATAAATTATATTTAGTCTAATATATTTTAAATAGAAATTCATTTAGTGTTTATTTACATTACAGAATTACATTACAGAATTTACCATATAGTTTCAAAAATATTAAACATTAAATATATAATTTTTTTTAATGTAATTTTTATGTTTTCTTAAATATTTTAATTGAAAATATTTTAAATATAAATATACAGATTTACATATGTTTAATATAAATGAATTAACATTAAAATAATGTCAAAATACACTTAACATTAAAATAATGTCAAAATGCAAAAAATAAAATAAACATTACAATAAATAAAAATCTAAACAATCCCAAAAAGCTTCAGTTTCTTTACGCTATTGGTGCAGTATGGGTGCGTTATGTATCGTTCATGTTTCAAGAAACTTTTTATCGCTTTACATACGGCATTCTGCCTTTCGAATACTAAACATGGCCATAATTGCTTTTGTTTCCCTCCCCATGTAACCGTCTAGACCAAGTGATGTCACCTTGCGTCATCCATTGGAGAACAAGAGACTTCTAATTGAGCTTCTCTACACTCTGCTGCCAACGAAAGAAGAGGGAAGTTTGCATGACTTCTGCAGTTACACAATCCAACGGGTCCACCGCTGTCATACCTGACCAACAAGGCCAACATCACCAGAACAAATAAAGACATAAACACCATTATATTCACTTCTCCAAAGGACTTTAGTGAGAACAAATGACAGGGACTGCAGTGTGGTCCGTGATCCTCCCTTCATCGCTTTCCATGGAAGTGTTTGCATCAGAGCAATTCTGTGGAATCACAATTCCCAGAAAGGACCATTCCAGTCCAGAGAAGTGAAAAAGTTACAGTCAAATCCCATGTAGAATTATGAGACACAATATGCCATCCATTTATTTGCAAGTCCGAGAAAAATCATTTGGAAACCAAACTAAACAACAATAGGTTTTTACAGTATTTTATTTTACAGTAGCCTACAATATGAGTTCAGACAAGCCAAATTCTAGCCTGGAGGGCTACAGTCTTGCTTTCAATATCACTCATCCCTTATTAATAAACCATTTTCGTCACCTAAATTTATTATGTTTACGTAGCGCACTAGAGAAGCATTAAACATGGCAATAAATGTCAGAAGAGATACAGTACGACAGAAATGAAAACAGAAAGTTCAACTGCGCTAAGAAACTTAAGTTAGCCGTTAAAAGCCGTTATAAGCAGTCAACATAATAAACAAGTAGTTCTTTGAGTATTTTACTCTTCTGAAACTTGTTTATTAGCTAAAAGGTGAATTTATATTTGCCTCACAAAACTTATTTCGACCACAGTGACTTTTTATAACAGCAGTGATATCAAAACTACGAGCTAAGAGCTCGAGCTAACATCTTTATATGTTCACTAAGACACAAAACAGTACAATAAAAGACGTTAAACGTTCAGTAATTTGAAGTTTCACTAACTGACAGTCTAACGCATCTCAAAATACGCTACCCATATGCGCTGCGCATGCGTAGGACGATTTAGAAACCGGTACACAAACAACTCTCAAAACTTAAGGAACAGGACTTAAGACTTACTTACTTGAATAAAAGCAGCTCTTGAAGATATTTCCCACGTCTTTTTCCTCGTTTGACGCGTTGGGAGTGGTGAAATAGAAAATAGCCCTGTTTTTTCCCTCAGCTCGTCGCACTTGAAGCCATGTTGAACTGAAAGCCGATACTTCCGCGGCTTTACTGACACGTCTGACTGGACCCGAAGGTGCCTGACTGGTGTATGGGACGCGACGCGTCTGTCAGGACACACCCAATGGCCAATCAGCGGCGACGTGCTTGTTGCCGCGTCAAGTGATTCGTGGATTCTGAAGAGAACTTTCTAGTCGCGTTTGCGTCGCGTTTCTCACTCGCAGATGTATCTGCGACTCTATTAATAACAAATTACGAATAAAAGAACAAAATAGTCGTGTTTTTGTAGTCTTGAAGAAATATTATATATAATTTTATGATGTTTAAAATATGTTTGAGAGTGTTTTAAGCAGTTTCGGGTATTAATAATTTCTTCGTTTGTTGCGCCCCCTGGTGGATACAAAGATAAATAGCAGTTTGTTTTGTCTCGGGGTCAAGTCCATTCTATTCTATTATTTTCTATTCGAATTTTATTTTTTATTTAGTACTGACCTGAATAAGATATTTAACTTAAATGACGTTTATAGCCCACATTAGAAAATAACAGTTGAATTTATTAAAATGACCCTGTTCAAAAGTTTACACACACTTGATTCTTAATACTGTGTTGTTACCTGAATGATCCACAGCTGTGTTTTTTGTTTAGTGATAGTTGTTCATGAGTCCCTTGTTTGTCCTAAACAGTTAAACTGCCGCTGTTCATCAGAAAAGTACTTTAGGTCTCATAGATTCTTTGGTTTTTAGCATTTTTGTGTATTTGAACCCTTTCCAGCATGACTTTATGATTTTAAGATCCATCTTTTCACACTGAGGACAACTGAGGGACTCATATGCAACCATTACAGAAAGTTCAAATGCTCACTGATGCTTCAGAAGGAAAAATTATGCATTAAGAGCTGGGGGGTAAAAACTTTTAAACAGAATGAAGATGTGTACATTTTTATTATTTTGCCTAAATATTATATATATATATATATATATATATATATATATATATATATTTCATTTAGTACTGCCCTACAGAAGATACTTACATGTTTCCCAGAACACAAATAAGTTAAGTTTACCCTGATCTTCAAATTCCAAAAGTTTTCACCCCCTAGCTCCAGGTGCATTGTGTTTCCTTCTGGAGCTTCATTGAGCATTTGAACCTTCTGTAATAGTTGCATATGAGTCCCTCAGTTGTCCTCAGTATGAAAAGATGGATCTCAAAATCATACAGTCATTGTTGTAAAGGGTTCAAATGCACAAAAATGCTGAAAAACCAAAGAATTTGTGGGACCTGAAGATTTTTTTCTGAAGAACAGCAGGCAGTTTAACTGTTCAAGACAAACAAGGGACTCATAAACAACTATCACTAAACAAAAAAAAAAATCAAGTGTATGTTAACTTTTGAACGGGGTCATTTTTATAAATTCAACTATTCTTTTCTCTTGTGGACTATATGTAAACATCTTACACCTTTTACAGTCTGACAGAGTTTTAAACAGGACAGCTACAGTTGCAATCAAAATTATTCCACCCCTCAGAGATTGCAGCAGTACTTTACAAATACAAGCTTTTCTTAAAATCTAGGATTTTTTAAAAATTGCATCTATAAGTTTACTGCCATATTAAACGTGATAATGCAATATTTTTGAGTTATAGGATTTTTTAATAACACAGCTATGTCATAATTATTCAACCCCTATTCAACATGGCTGTTTTTAAGTCACTTGTTTGTGTGATGGGGAACAAAATTGTCTTAAAACACAATTAAGCCTTTAGAAACTCTATTAGAAAACAGAATTAGCTTGAGGTGTTACACATACATACAGTTACCCCATGCACATGCTGAAGTTGAGTAGCAAATATGACAAAGTCAACAGAGCTCTCACAATAGCTATAGATAAGATTAGTTTTATCACATTAAAAAGTCAAAGGCTACATGAAGAATGCCACTCTTGACCATAAAAGGCACTCTTGAACATAAAAAGCAGACATGAACATGTTAAAATTAATCTGACAGATCTGTGGAGTTCTGGAAGAATGTTTTATGGAGTAATGTGCCCAAACTGGAACTTTTTTGGACCCATCAGTGGTATGTCTGGAGCAAATAAAGGCAAATCTTACAAGCAGAACAACACCATCTTCATCATCAGACTTTGAGGTGGAACAGTCCAGTTATGGGGTTGTTTTACTGTAGCATGAAGTGGAAATCGTGACTGTATAAAAGATCAACTAAAGTTCGCTCTTTTTTCTTTTTTTTTTTTTTTACTGTACAGATTTATTTTTCCTTTCCTTTTCAAATATATTTTTCCTTCAGCCTGAGGCTTTTGGTGTGAAAGGGCTTTTACACTTGCCAAAAATATAACTTTTTATATTATAAACATACAAGCCCTGTCCAGATTTAAAAAGTAACGCAAAAGTAACGTAACACATTACTTTCCATAAAAAGTAACGTAATTGGTTTCTTTTTTAATGAGTAACGCAATATCGTAATGCATTACTTTTAAAAGTAACATTTCCCAACACTGGTCATAGGATGATCTTTAGTGGCCTGTTCAGTCTTCAGATTTAATTCTCATTCAAAATATCTGGTTGAATTTGAAGAAAACAGTGGCAATGTGAAAACCAAAGATTATCAGTGATCTGGAAGTTTTTTTTTCAGATGACGAACAGGCCAAGATTGCAGTAGAAGTAACAAAAGCTTCTAAGCACTCTGAACTCTGAATAAACTCAGAATTCTGAGTTTATATCTCACTATTCTGACTTTTTTTTGTAAATTGTAAAAAAAACAAAACAAAAAGAAAACATCAGAACTGTGATTTACCTTTTGCTTTTTTTATTCCGTGGAGGAAACAGTCTTTCATACTTTTGTCATGACAGACACACAAATCGCTCATGAACAATCATCACTAGTTTAGAGGAAGCTCAAAGAAAAAATGTTTCAAATCTTCAAGGATGTGATAAAACCTGAGAAGCTCTAGAAGAAAATTTGTGGTATGCGTAACAAAATTTCAGTTCCTCTAGGGTTTTTTCAAGATTAGCAAAACTGGAATTCCAAATATCCACTTTCGCATTCCACTGTTTGAGTCTGAATATAAATAGAGTTTGTTTGATAAGTTTGCCCACTCACATCATTTTTTTGTCTTTCCTGATCATTGAGTATGGCTCTAATGCATACTAACGTTCTTCTGCAGGCGTTGTCTACACTCTTAAAAATAAATGTCCTTCAAAAGGTTCTTCATAGCGATGCCATAGAAGAACCGTTTTTGGTTCCACAAAGAACCATTTAGTCAAAGGTTCTTTAAAGAACCATCTCTTTCTTACCATTTTAAAATCTGAAGAACCTTCTTTTGCCACAAAGAACCATTTGTGAAACAGAAAGGTTCTTCAGATGCTAAAGGTTCTTTATGGAACCATTTAGACAAAAAGGTTCTTCTATGGCATTGTGAAGCACCTTTATTTTTAAGAGTGCAGCTTCACAGGCATTGCTGTGAAGGCTTACAATGATTTGGAAAAGCCAAACCAAGAGCTCACAAAGTTCCAAGACTCAACTCCACTGGACATTCTCAACACAGGTTCATGCAAGGGGCTATTTGTGAATATGTAATAATTTCTTTGACCCATAATTTGACTACGATTGCACAAATGTAAAAGATGACACAGTTTCCACGTGTGGGAACAAACCATACATCCGTCCTTTTGTGTGGAAACGCATTGCTTTGAAAGTCCTGGATAAGCATCCCGATGGAAATGCCTGGTTGGGCACGAATGGATGGAGGAGTCACTCCGTGACTGGTGAGTGGACTTGTGTCCTATCATGGAACCAGCATGTTTAATGCTAAATCCATCATTAAATCCAATTACGGAGCGGGCCCTAGGCAACGGTATGGAAGAGGGATTTATTCAACCTGGGATATCAACGAGGCTGCTACTAGATACAGCAAGATATTTACATGTAAGGAAACTGGAAAGAGATACCAAGTCCTGTTGCAGAACAGAATCAATCCAAAAATGAGGAAAGTGTGCGTCAGGGATGACTACTGGCTGATTGAGGTTCCTGAAGGCACTTCTCGTGAAGAAGAAAAAGCAATTGTGGAGAACTCGATTCGGCCTTAGGGAATTCTGCTGAGAGAGGTGTGAGGGAGGAATTCTGACAACCATCCTATCAACCTTGATGGGTTGTGTGGAAACATTTACAGCTTGTGGGATTGTGATTATTAAAAACGTCATTATTTCTGGTTATTTCTCTATAAGTCTTAACAAGCTGGAATGATTTGTGTTTCATAAATTATGTGAGACATTAGTTTTCTTGTTTGATTCTAGCAGGGTTAGGTTTTCAAACTGTATTGAATAATATACAATCTCTTACAATGTTTGCTGCATAAACATATACAGGAATTGGTGCATATAGCATATTACGGGGAAAATAATGTGAATTGTACTGGAGTTTCATAATTGTAATACCTCTAGATAAATATAAATGTCTGTCTAGATAAGAATATATGTATCCTTTTCAATGAAAAATACTAAAAGTAGCCTAGTAAAGCTGTGAAAATACCTCATGCTGTTCCTTCATGTACTTACTATTTCTCAGGTTTGGTTAATTCTGGTCAGTGTCTCGACAACAAAACAAATATCTTTCATAACATACAGTACCAGCACTTAAAATATATAAATACGGATTTAAACTGCAATACAAACACAAAAATAAGCCATTAAACGACAACAACCGCGAAAAAGTTTAAATACATAACAACCCGAAACTAGCTGTATAAAATTACAACAAATGTATGCGGCAACTTGCCTCATCCTGACGTTTATGAAAACACCTTTGTCCTAAGACAGTTAAACAATTCAGTCAAAATCGTTCAAAACTGATTTTACAACAAGTATTCAAATTCGCGAGTGTTTTGGGGTAGCAGTTAGCATGTTAAACACGTTCGTGTTTCAAGTAAATGCATATATATTGTACATTTTCGGTTCGTTACAGCGCAGTCTGGTGGACACATGATTTATCGCGCAGGAACAGTCGTCCCCACAGTTTTGTTAAAATGTACTAAGTGTTTACAGTTTAACGTTTATTTATAGTTCAGTACTTCGGGAGTGGATTAAACTACACTCTAGCCTACAGAATAGTATGGTATAGTGTACAATAATGCTACGCCACAAATTAGCCCAGTAATCCATCAAGTAATGTTAGAAATCTCCTTAGTTCACTTCACAAGTACATTCTTGAGCATACAGACCGACACATAACCACACAAAAGCCTCTTTGCCTGTCGCGGCTTTGGCAGAGCCCTCCTTTTTTGGCACACTGGCATTTGATAAATTAGACCAAACCTAAACACGATTATGTAAATGTATGACAAAATCAAATTACGTACTTTTCCAAAAGCGCCTTTGTTTAGCTCGATTATTCTCCTACAATAACGCGGCCCCCACAGGGTCACTGTAAATTGGGTTACGCGCAATTTTTGGAGAGGGTGTCCTTGGTAAGTAGATGCTTATTTTCGGCTATAACACAAGAGACCTGCATAATATTTATTGACATGCAAAGTCCCCAAGACTTTCAAGCGTAAATTCTGATGTAATAATGACCTTGTTAATACATCTTCCTCTAACAACTTGTAGATTCTCATCTGTGGAACCTTGGATTGAATAACTGAATATCGCACAACATGGTTCAGGAGATATGTGTTTTTCTATTTTCCCTGACGGCTCTTGGCGTCCTTTATACTATGAACAATGTTTCAGCATTTCAGGAGTGAGTATTCTTGCAAAATATAAGGCTAATGTAATCATTTCTCGTCAAAAATACTTGCCTAAAGTGTTATTAATTTTAAGAATAACCTCTGTGACTCTTATTTAGATATTGTACTATGGAGAAAATAGATTTACTATCATCGTATTAAATATGCTGATCTTTGAAGATTATTACTCATATGTGACACTGGACCACCGTCATAAACAAGCTTTCCATTGATGTATGATTTGTTAGGATAGGACAATATTTGGCTGAGATACAACTATCTGAAAATCTGGAATTTGAGAGTGCAAAAAAATCAAAATACTGAGAAAATCATCTTTAAAGTTGTCCAGATAAAGTTCTTAGCAATGCATATTTCTAATCAAAAATTAAGTTTTGATTTATTTATGGTAAGAAATTTACAAAATATCTACATGGAACATGATCTTTATTTTTTATCCTAAGGATTTTTAAGGATAATTTTGACCCATACAATGTATTTTTTGCTATTGCTACAAATATACCTGTGCTACTTAAGACTGGTTTTGTGGTCCAGGGTCACATATGTTTCTTATTTCTCTCTTTCTTCCACTTGAGGGCAGTGAAAGCATATGGTATTATTCACAAAATAACAGTTAGACATTGATTTAAAGCATTTCTGTTATTTTTTCACAAAAAAGAGAAAAAAGTAATTGATTCGTTCTATACTCAAGCTGCTTTTATTGGTATATAAAAAACAACAGGTTTATTACAATTATTATTATTATTATTGTAGAAATTACAGCCTGACAGAAACAGAATATTAAATTCACAACATTACACCAATTTAAATGACGTAGGAGCGCCAAAGCAACACAAGCCAAGAAAATTATACACTACGCTTGGAAGACATTTGTGTGCACATCTCTCCCCAGGCTGGTCTTAACATCACAAAAAGAGACCAAATTAAATTTGGACAGAAATATGACTGCCTGAAATTGCAGTGTGCAACACTTTCATTTGAAGTTTCTGATATTCTTAAACGGAAGGTCAAATGTAAATAACAATTAGTGATGCCCGATTTGCAGAATCATTCTAATTTCTAATGAGCTGAACTGATTCTGAATTATTCTTTAGCCATTTGAAAAAACAACAATAAAATTATCCAGAAAGGCAGTGGGAAAAGTTATGGAAATTCTCTGCCAGCATTTAATCATTTAAACTGTGAAACAGCCACAGTCTCTGTTGGAGGCTGTATTGACTCTCATGTTGACAATAAAGGGTGTTCTCTGTCTGAATAGCTCCTCATGCAACTGTAATCATGTCTTGGTAAGGCAGGATGGTTGTCACGTGCTCTCCCATCTCATTTGGTGCTCTGGGTGTTGGAATAATTACAGTTCTCACTGCCAAACCATTCATCTCCGCTCACTTACTGAAGACAGGAAAGAAAATGGCCGAATACACATAGGTGTGTAGCAATTGGGGACAAGTCGTTGTGCGAAATTAATCAGAAATGAATTTATTAAAGTATGGTGTCCTTCAAGAAAGGTATATTCTTGATTAAATATTTCATACTTATCACTATGATAATTGTAATGGGTCTACTTGTTTACAAAAACGTCTGTTTCAAGCTTGCAGCTCCTTTCAGTGGCGCAAATCTGGTTACCGTTCCAACATTGATCCTGCCTCTTAATTTTCCTCATTTTTAATATTTTTATTGTTGTTAAAAAATAATATTGTTCTCAGATAAGAAATCGCGAAAATTTCACAACCTGCGAGTTGCCAGGTTTTTACAACAAAACCCGCCCAACTGCTACTCAAAACTAGCCCGTTAAAAATCGCGTTCCGAGGGATAAAATGTAAGTGTTTTTTGTCGGGGTTCTCCTGGTAAATTCGCACTTCAGGAGCTAAATATGACGTTATTAGGGTCGCTTCAACCAGCGGCAACAGTGAAAATCGCGTACTTGGCAACACCGATGCGAACTCGTGAAAACGTCCAACGCGCGAAATGATTGACAGGCAGAAATCCGACCGCGATTCGCGGCCACTTTTTAGACTATTTACAGACTATGTGTCTGTCACAGAAGGTTAAATCTGATATTATGTTCACCCATAATCATATTATTTTGCATTTACAGGCCAGTGGTTATTCTGGAAATCGGGTTGGCTGTTCTTGTGGCAGTGTTCCTCTTGGTCTACCTCGCTACTCGCTACAATCCTCCGAAAGATCCTTTGTTTTATGGTATGAGCTGACACTCATTTAATTGGTTAACTCTTGAAATATGAGGCATATCCTCATTTCTTTCTGACCCTTAAATAAATAAACGACAGATGATAAGAAATATGATCTCAAAGTTTTAAAACACCTTCCTTTTTTCTGTTTAAATGCACATTAATTTGTATGAGCTTAGGGATCAGTTCTCACTCACTATTGCTTATTAGCATGCATATTTCTCACATATTGGCTGTTTATTAGTACTTATGAACCACATATTTATGCCTTATGTCTCTTAACCCCATTCCTAAACTTAACAACTACCTTAATAACCATTAATAAGCAGCAAATTAGGAGTTTACTGAGGCAAAAGTCGTAGTTAAAGGAGAAATCCACTTCCAGAACAACAATTTACAGATAATGTATTCACCCTCTTGTCATCCAAGATGTTTGTAAAGAAATTGTGTTTTTTGAGGAAAACATTTCAGGATCTTTCTCCATGTAATGGACTGATATGGTGCCCTGAGTTTGAACTTCCAAAATGCAGTTTAAATGTGGTTTCAAACGATCCCAAATGTGGCTGTAAAAAATCCCAGCCGAGGAAGAACGTTCTTATCTAGTGAAACGATCAGTTATTTTCATTAAAAAAATACAATTTAAATACTTTTTAATCTCAAACACTCGTCTTGTCTTGCTCTCCCTGAACTCTGTGTATTCTGGCTCAAGACAGTTAGGGTATGTTGAAAAACTCACTCAACTTCAAAAATCATTTCAAAATCATCCTACATCACTGCAGAAGTTCCGACCCAGTCTTTGCAAAGTGAACATGCAAAGAAGATCAAACACCCTTAACAAAAAAAAAAAAAAGGTAAAACAGCGATATAGCACGATTTTGAAGTTGAGGGAGAACATGAGATGGGAGTTTTTCGACATACCCTAACTGTCCACAGAGTTTAGGGAGAGTAAAACAAGAGGAGCATTTGACATTAAAAAGTATGTAAATTGTATTATTTCTATGAAAATAACGATCGTTTCGCTAGATACGACCCTTCTTACTCGGCTGGGATCAACCACATTTGGGATCGTTTGAAGCCGCATTTATACTGCATTTTCTAAGTTCAAACTCAGATCACCATATCAGTCCATTATATGGAGAAAAATGCTGAAATGTTTTCCTCAAAAAGAAAGACATGAACATCTTGGATGACAAGGGGGTGAATACATTATCTGTAAATTGTTGTTCTGGAAGTGGAATTCTCCTTTAATAGTAAGAACCCTATCTCACGGCAACTCGTACATATTTTACAAGGTGGCTAATTCGTATGACCTGGCTCGTGCGAATTTGTATGTTTTGTGAAAATCATAGATATTTTATGAGGTGGCAAATTTGTAGAATTTCGTACAAATTACCACCTCTAACCTTGCCCCTAAACCTACCCCTCATAGAATACATACAGAATCGTATGAGTAACGTTATACGAATTAACCACCTCGTAAAAAACGTACGAATTGGTCACGAGAAATGCTGACACTTGCATTTCATTGACATTTCCTCTCACCATAATAAAGATTCATACTCACCCTCATGTCGTTCCAAACCAGTAAGACCTTTGTTCATCTTTGGAACACAAATTAAGATATTTTTGATTAAATCCGAGAGCTTTCTTTCCCTGCATAGACAGCAACGCAACTGCCATTTTCAAGACACAGAAAGGTAGTAAGGACATCGTTAAAATAGTCCATGTGACATCAGTGATTCAACCGTAATATTATGAAGCTACGAGAATAATTTTTGTGCGCAATAAAAACAAAAATAACACTTTATTCAATAATTGCTCTTTAGTCCAAATACATAATGCAGTTACTCACTATATTTAGCACGTCACCCAAGTTTTTCTGCAGCAGTTTATTTCTTCAACAAAAGAAGCAATATGTTGAAGTTACTAGACTTTATGATTTTTGTCCTTATGTACACAAACCTGTCAACAGGGCTACTTTACACAAATGCGAGTGCATTAACATCTGGTTGAGAATTGCAGATGAGGACATAGCTAAAATATTTTTGAAGGATATTGGTGTACGCCCTTTTTGAGTACTAGAGCTTAACTGAGACCTCAGTGCTTGGAGACATTTAAGAGGCTGTTCTGTTGGCCTTGATGTGTTGCAATTTTGCGGGGTTTAGATTTACTTGGATTTTAGAAACTAAATATGATTGCTGTCCTCACAAGTCAACTGCTTCTTCTTTTTCATGGCCATTTCTCTTAGATGTTGAGGACTAGTGCATCTTTGTGTGTAGCATGAGTAAAATACACACGCCAATGACATTTCTGACATTTAGAAAAATCCATTTAGCTCTCAGATTTCATCAAAAATATCTTAATTTGTGTTCTGAAGATGAACGAAGGTCTTACAGGTTTGGAACAGCATGAGGGTACGTAATCAGTGACAGAATTTTCATTTTTGGGTAAACTATCCCTTTAAGTACTATTAAAACCAGATACTCTAAGACTTTTACTCAAGTCATATCGGTATTAGAATTATAATGGAGTCATTTTCACTGTAAAGTATCTGTACTTTTACTCAAGTATTGTTTTCAGGTACTTTTTAGGTCTTTGTGTAAAACATTTATGTCCACTATTGGCGGACAAATATAAAAACAAATGCTTTTAAAGAAAGTTTAGCTCACCAAAGGCCTCAGAAGTACCTACAGTTGAAGAAACACCAAGCAAAATCCCCAAATCAATAAAC
The DNA here is from genome assembly GCA_036247105.1 of Cirrhinus mrigala. Classification (NCBI taxonomy): domain Eukaryota; kingdom Metazoa; phylum Chordata; class Actinopteri; order Cypriniformes; family Cyprinidae; genus Cirrhinus; species Cirrhinus mrigala. The sequence goes on along the minus strand of CM070028.1, from coordinate 21,588,393 downwards.
GCAAACCCTTATGCGCTTTGCTAATCTGCTTCGTATTCGAACACAATAGAAAAATGTGAGCTTTTGCAATGTAATGCTAAAAATTCAGCTTAAGATAGCAGTGTTATTATAGGTTAGAGTGACTGAGAGGTGACAATGTCATCTGGCACAGCATGTCATTTTACCCCCGCCGTGATGAAGGAGACGATAATTCCATTATCACACCTGTAATGCAGGTAAAATAAACCAAGACCCCTACGGATTAAAAGGGCTCGGGGAGAAAAAGGGAAGCGAGAAAGACGGAGAGTGAGAACGCCACTATCAGACTGTGCATCTGTGCTCGGTGGACGGCAATACAGCACTTCTCTTTGAGCCGTTATATCTACGAAGCTGTCAGTCAGATACTCGTGGACACTAGAAGAATGGCACTGGACAATATCTAGTCTGGCTATCCAACCATGAAATTGGATACAAGAAAAGTATTTGTTACAATAACACACCTGTCTTTACTTTAACACCCACGGTTTCCACAATAAGCTATGAATTCCATCTGGAAACTTTGCTCAGAAAAGAAGATTATGAAAGGAATCAGTTAGGCTACTTACCATTATGTCAAGCTTTGTGGAGCTTTACAGCTCCTGGTTACCATTTATCTAAATATGAAAAAGAGCAGTGTGAGTATTCCTCTAAACTTCTCCATTGTGTTCCATGAAAAATACAAAGTCATATGGTTTTGGAAAGACATGAGGGTGAAGTAAATGATGACAGATTTTTCATGTCTAGGTGAACTATTCCGTTAAATCCTGTGTCTGAGCTTTCAGTGGTGACATTTACAGTCATTATTTTTGCCTCCATGGTTAAGAATTTCCCTTCTTCATGTCCCCTGCCACTCATTATTTGTCACCCAGACGCTTAGGAAATGCCACATGGGGTATTCGCTGTCTCCGCAAAGTGCCCTTTTGGCACAGCTGCACTTTAAACCTGAAAAGAAAAAACCCCAACACATGGCTCCAAATATAAATTTCTTGTTCACACCTCCACTAGCAGATATCATTATCCTCTTCCACCTTGCCAGAAATCAATAGTCGGTAAGAGTGAAATCTTTTTAATAAAGACAGCAAGAATAAAGGTGGACTAGTTAACTCTTGATAGGGCAGTTGAGCGCTGCAACATCTTATTAGTGAGGTTTTTCTCTTGGCATGTCACAGAAGGCTTAGAGTTAAAGACGAAAACATTTCAATTCAGTGTTTCGAAAGCGCCAGTGAAGCCGAGCTCATAATCCCACTGGGGAGAGATGCGTTTTCTTGCAAAGCCTGCAATTAAAACTGAACAAAGTAACTGAAAATTCCTTTCATTATAGACAAGAGCAGTTTGCCACTTTCTGAGGAAGAAAGTGTTCTATTGTTTGATTTCAGACCAGTTAATTGTACGTGACATTTGCATACAAGAATATGTGGACAATATGTAACCATCTGATCATGTGACTGACTGTACAATATTCTACTTATTGCATGGCCACTCACCAAATAAATAGGCGAATGTTTGAATATTAGTTTTAGTTCAAATTATGTTGTAATCTTACCTGTATATTATTTAAAAAATAGCCTACAAAGTAGCCTAAAAAAAACAGTAGATCTAGAAGACTGATAAACTGTACAGCATTGCTACTGACAGTGAATATTACAAATATGAGACCACTGAGTGTCACAATGGACCAGTCAGAATCGAGCATTCCATAGGAGCACCCACAACTGACCAATGAAAATGGAGTATTCTATAGGGCTGCCCACAAGTGACCAACCAGAATCGAGCATTCCATAAGACCGCCTGCAATTCACCAATCAAAATTGAGTATTCCAGAGGGCTGCCCACAACTGACTAATCAGAATCAAGTATTCCATAGGGCCATCTTCAATTGACTAATCAGATTTGAGAATTCTGTAGGACCACCCACAACTGACTAATTAAAATTGAGGATTACAGAGGGCCACCCACAATGGACCAATTGGACTTGAGTACTCCATAGGCCCACCCACAATTGATTAATCAGACTCCAGCATTCCTTAGGACTGCCCACAGTTGACCAATCACACAGCTGACTGATCAGTCAATTGTGGGTGGCCCTATGGAATGCCACAACTGACTAATCAAAATCGAGCATTTTAGAGGGCTGCCCACAATGGACCAATCAGACTTAAATATTCCAAAGGACCACCCACAATGGACCAATCAGACTTGAATATTCCATAAGACCACCCACAATTGACTATTCAAAATCGAGCATTCCAGAGGGCTGTCCACAATATACCAATAAGACTTGAATATTCCAGAGGGCCACCCACAATGGACCAATCAGACTTGAATATTCCATAGGACCACCCACAATTGACCAATCAGGCTCCAGCATTCTACAGGACTGCCCACAGTCGACTAATCAGACTCAAGTGTTCCATAGGACCACTCACAATTGACCAATCAGACTCGAGCATTCCATAGGGCCACCCACAATTGACTGTTCAGACTCAAGCATTCCGTACGACTGCCCACAATTGACCAGACTGAAATATTTCAGAGGACCACCCACAGCTGACCAGTCAGACTCAAGTATTCCATAGGACCACCTACAATTGACTAATCAAAATCGAGCATTCCAAAGGGCCACCCACAATGGACTAATCAGACTTGAATATTCCATATGACCGCCCACAATTGACCAATTGGACTTGAGTCCTCCATAGGCCCACCCACAATTGACCAATCAGACTCCAGCATTCCATAGGACTGCCCACAGTTGACCAATCAGTGTTCCATGGGACCACCCATAACTGACCAATTGGACTCGAGTATTCCATAGGCCCACCCACAATTGACCAATCAGACTTGAGCATTCCATAGGACTGCCCACAATTTACCAGACTCAAATATTCCAGAGGGCCACTCACAGTTGACCAATCAGACTCGAGTATTCCATAGGACCACCCACAATTGACTAATCAAAATCGAGCATTCCCGAGGGCTGCCCACAATGGACCAATCAGACTCAAATTTTCCAAAGGGCCAGCCACAGTTGACCAATCAGACTCGGGTACTCCATAGGGCCACCCACAATTGACCATTCAGACTCAAGTATTCCATAGGAGCACCCACAACTGACCAGTCGGATTTGAGTATTCCACCCACAATTGCAAGTACTGTTCACCGCAGAGCCGAATGGCCTCCATTTCCCCCTCTCTGGATGTCCAGCTCCACCTCTGTGTGAACTAATGGGTGGAGTTATGTTTAGGATAGGGTAAGAGTTTTGGTAGGGTTAGGGTGTGGTTAGGTGTCTATCTCCACCCATTACCTCCAGCGAGGGGGAGCTAGAGCTCCAGCTCCTCCCATTTGGCTCTGCAGCGAGCACCCTCTCCATAATTGACCAATCGGACTCGGGTATTCCGAAGGGCCACCCACAATTGAATAATTAGCATTCCATAGGACCACAATTGACCAATCAAATCGAGTATTCTACAAGTTTGGTATTCCAGAGGGCTGACAATAACTGACCAATCAGAATCTAATATTCTATCAAAATATCAAAACATCAGGTAACCAAAGGTAAAAATGGTAAAGCCACAATATCTAAAGCACTCAAAAACAAATACATTTCAACACTAAACAAAAGTGTTTTTTTTTTTTTTTTTAGTTTTTGCAGAGTTTTCCTTCACGTGTGTCATTGACCTCACGAGCGCTTTAGAATACGATGGCTTCACCTCAGGGTTCATGGAGTTCTATCAGAAAATGGTCAGTATCATGAGGAGAAAGTTGAGAGCTGATGTTATCGATTATCTGATCTAAACCTATCTGACAATGGTTTTTCTGGTTCTCCAGGGGGAGCCATATCTTGGCACTCCTTATGCTATCATGATGTGCTATTGGGATGGTATAGTGCACTTTATCCTCTACCTGATGCTAATACACCGCATGTCAAACAGGTTTGCAAATTATGTATGTCTACTCTGTATGGAATTCAAATATCTTAATAAGATGTACAGTCTTCCATTTTTGAAAGGTTGTTTCATGTTGTAACATCTGCGTTAACAGATTTTATTCGGGTAAAAATCATGTTTTCTAAATGACGATTTAATATGACTGAATCAACATGACTACATTAAGGTTAGACCCACTAAAAATTAATTACATTTTTAAGGATTGGATCAAGGAGAAATAAGGTTGTGACACGATCTGGCAAGAACATGACATGAAAGTACATGCTGTGATGTTGAAAAGGATGTGGATGTTCCTAAATTAGTGTTTCCTATCATCCCAGGCAACAATACCGCACATTGGGTCTTTTCTGGGCTGGATCACTGTGCGCCAACATGATAGTGTTTGTACCTGGAATCGTGGTTGGTGAGTCAAAGTAAATAAAAGATCAAATATTCCTTCTGAACGTCATGTAAGATGCTTCCCAAATACGTTTTACATGCAGGTAAATATGGCTCTGAGATGCGTCCTGCCTTCTGGCTTAACATGCCGTTTCTCTTGGTGCCCATATGGGGAGCAGTTTCCTTGTTCTCCAGGCCAAGGGATATGCCTTTTGTTGGAGCATCTAAGGTGAAGAACCAGACAGCGTTGACCTTGGTCAGTGGTTAGTGTTTTCTCTACAGAGTCTGGAATGTTTGAACAACGGTGCTTGTGTCCATCAGGCTGAACGTGAGCAGAAAAAAGCCTTAATCTGGCGCCCCCTGGATCTTCTCTTTGTGGTTTATCTGGTAGCTGCCATGGGATTCACTATCTTTAGAGGACTGGTATGTTGGTCTATGGATGTGCCTGAATCCAAATACCGTGTTTGGAAAAGAAATAACGTGTACTACGGAAACCCCAAAAAGAATAAATATAAGATGAAAGGAAAAAAATTACTTTAAATCCTTTTCCTTGCAATTATATCATTAGGTAATTATCCTGTATATAAATTGCGGGCTTTAGGGAGCCGCTATTAAAGGATTAGTTCACTTCCAGAATACAAATGTTCTGGTAATGTACTCACCCCCATGTCATCCAAGATGTTCATGTCTTTCTTTCTTCAGTTGAAAAGAAATTAGATTTCTAAGGAAAACACTGCAGGATTTTTCTCCATATAGTGGACTTCAGCGTTGGCTAATGGGTTGCAGGTCCAAAAGTATATTTAAAAACTTCAATGTTAGGTGGAATTAAGAAAAAAAGGTGCGATTAATTAGTTAACTTTTTTTTAATCAGTTGAAAGCACTAACTGTAACAATTTTTCTCCATATAGTGGACTTCAACGGTGGCCAATGGTTTGAAGTTCTGAAAGTATATTTGAAAACTTTAATGTTAGGTGGAACTAATCACAATTAATCATGAATAATCGCGATTAATTAAAAAAAAAAAAAAGGTGTGATTATTATTTTTTTTTTATTGGTTAACAGCACTAACTGTAACAATTTTTCTCCATGTAGTGGACTTCAACGGTGGGCAATGGATTAAAAGTTCAAAAGTATATTTAAAAACTTTAATGTTAGGTGTGATTACTTGCAATTAATTTCAGAAAAAAGTCAATTAAAATCAGTTAATTAGTCCATTTTTTTTAATCAATTGGCAGTACTAACTGTAACAATTTGTACTAACTGACCTTCATTTGTAAACTGACCAACTGAAGGTCCAAACGTATATTTAAAAACTTTAATTTTAAGTGGGATTAATCACGATTAATCGTGATTAATTTCAGAAAAAATTTGTGATTAATTAGTTAATTTTTTTAATCGATTAACAGCACTAACTGTAACAATTTTACTCCATATAGTGGACTTCAACAGTGGCCAATGGGTTGAAGGTCCAAAAGTATATTTAAAAACTTTAACGTTAGGTGGGATTACTCACGATTAATTTCAGAAAAAAGGTGCGATTAATTAATCTTTTTTTTTTTTTTTTTATCAATTGGCAGTACTAACTGTAACAATTTTTCTCCATATAGTTAACTTAAAACGTGACCAACTGAAGGTCCAAAAGAGTATTTAAAAACTTTAATGTTAGGTGGGATTAATCACGATTAATCGTGATTAATTTCTGAAAAAGTTGCGATTAATTAGTTAATTTTTTTAATCGATTGACAGCACTAACTGTAACAATTTTTCTCCATGTAGTGGACTTTACCGGTGGCCAATGGGTTAAAGGTCTAGTATATTTAAAAACTTTAATGTTAGGTGGGATTACTTGCAATTAATTTTTAGAAAAAAGGTGTGATTAATTAGTCTTTTTTTTTTAATCGATTGGCAGTACTAACTGTAACAATTTTTCTCCATATAGTTAACTTAAAATGTGACCAATTGAAGGTCCGAAAGAATATTTAAAAACTTTAATGCTAGGTGGGATTAATGACGATTAATCGTGATTAATTTCAGAAAAAAAAAGGTGAGATTAATCGCATCTTTTTCTGAAATTAATCGTGATTAATTAGTTAATTTTTTTATCGACTGACAGCACTAACTGTAACAGGTTACAACTAGCAAGCGGCTAACTATGTCCCTTAAGTGACTTGTATAATGCATTATTTGTTTTCCATGCCTTTTCGAATACAGAATTCACTATTCGGGCACATCCCTGTTCTTACCATATGCTTGGTTATAATCTCTATAATTCTGCAAAAATCTGTTGGGACAAAGAAACTCATATGTTTATCCATACAGGCCGTACTTGATTGTCCGTTAGATATCCTCAACAGATATGTGACAGAGTATGAACCGTATCTGAAGGATCCTGTGGGCTTCCCCAAAGTTATGGTGAGTACATATTCACATACTCTCGAGTAATCACATTCAGTCAGTTTTAGGCCAACACATTCAAGCTTCTTAATACCCTAAGCTTTATAGCATTAAGCTCCTCTAAATGACTGTACGGTACTTTCTAGATAGGTATTACTCATCATTAGCACTCAATAAACTCGGTGGCTTATTGTCACCTTGGGTAGTCCAAGAATATCCCCTCTGTCTCAACCTGAGCACAAAGGTATAGAGGGAACCTTTGTTTTTGTTTAGATTGGGGTTTTAGCTTGGTCAATAGGTTATCAAAAGTCCTTGTTCTAGCTGAAACCCTGGCACAATGGTGGCCCATCGATCAGGCAGGAGATGTGCTGTGAGAACTTGATAAGCTAATCCCACCCATGAGTCCTGGCTGAGCCCCTCCATCAACTCAAACAAGGAGAGAGTGTGACATGTGTGGTAATGTGTTTGATAAGGAACGAGGGCGCGCCCACACGTATGTTTGGACAGAGGACAGAAGCCTGCTTCGATCGCGTAATACCTGTGCACTCTGGGACGCGTCCAGGTGTTGCTGAGAATATTTATGCAGCATGTATTGGGCAGGGTAAATTCCTTGTAATGTTTCTGCTTAAATTCCAATTCAACATCTGTGGGACTGATTCGATTCTAACTGCAACTCAACAACTCAACAAAACAATATGATATGTCTAAATCTAAAACAACATGATGTATGTGTGTGTGTTTCTAAATATTTTTTTATTTATATAATAAATAAATGAACATTTGTAGAAGTTTAAATTACATATATAATGTATACATACATTTTTTTTTGTCATTTAAATTTTAACATTTTATTATAAATATAACAAAGTATTTATAACAATATATATCTATATATATCTATATCCATATCTATATATATTTGTGTAATACGTCATTATTATAAATACTAAAATATACATTTTTTTTTTATAATTTTATATAATTTTTATTTTAGCAATTTTATTTCAAATAAATAAAAGTTTGTAAATCTTAAATTAGATGGTATATATACTTTTTTGTAATACTTTATTATAATATATATATATATATATATAAAATATTACAAATATTTCAGTTTGAATTTTTATTGATTATTTATACTTATACCTCAATAGCTATTATTTAAAAGTACACTTATAATGTATGTATAATGTATAATTTGGATGTATAAGTGTTTTTTGTTTTTATAATAAACATTTAAAAATATGTATATATATGTATATATATACACACACAATTTATGTAATAACTAATAAATAAACATTTATAATTAAAATTTTACAATTACATTTGTAATATATGTATAATGTATGTATACATACATTTTTAGTCATTTTAAATTTTTTACAATTTTTATGAATTTAATGTTTTTATTTTATTATAAATACTAAAACATAAAAAATAAATTATATATACTATTTGTGTAGTAATTTATTTTATTTATTTATAATTATATTATAACAAATTAGAAATGGTATATATATTTTTTGTAATATTTTATAATAAATATTAAAATATATTTTTTTCTAAAATACTTGTTTGAATTTGTTTATTGATTATTATTTATACTCATACCTAAATAGCTGCTTAATATATATATATATATATATATATATTTATATATATATATATATATATATATCTATACACACACACACACACACACACACACACACACACACGCGTGTAATACTTCATTATTATGTTATACTAAAAAATTTATTCTTTATTATAAATTATAATTTTATGTTTTAGAATTGACATTTTTATTTTATTAATTATTATTTACTTTCAAATAAATTATTTTTATAATTAAATATTAGATGCTATAGATTATTTTTGGTGATACTTTATTATAAATATAAAAATAATTCTAAAACATTTTTGTTTTATAATTGTATTGATTATTATTTATACTTATACCTAAATAGCTGCTTATTTTAAATTTATATTAGGTTAGAGATACATACATTTGTATTGCATTTATTTAACTTAACTAATAAATATAAAATAAACTACAAACAGAAATATAAATAATGTACTTTTTTTAAATTATTTATTGTGTTGTATAAAATTATTTAAGTATTTATTTTAAGCACTTAGACTGATATAATTTAATTTATATATTTTTAATTTAAATTTAATTAGTATTTGTGGGGAAAAAAAATAAACCTTTTTGGTCCCTGAGCTTCATTATCATTGTACCTGACATTTGAAATCAAGCACTAAAAATACATTTTCTAAAAGTGTGTCTGAATTCAAGGACTAGGCAAACATGACTTTCACAGCTTGTTATAGCTTTTTTGAAAGACACCACGTGCTATGCAATACAAACAGGCTTTGTTTAGGGTCTAATTGTGGGCAATACTTCCATGTTTGTGTTTTTAAGCCTCAATAAGTATGAATGATGGTGTGAACTCAATGCAATCGGGCCGATCTGTATTCAGCGGGAGTGCATTGCTGCAGCAGCGCTGGTGCCCTTGGGAATTGAGTTGGACTGCATTAATTTGCCATCAAAGCACTGGTGTGTAGAGGCAAGGTGTGTTGTGTTGACACACAGATTGAAATAATACTTGTTGCACGATGTCTTTTCGTCTCCAGATGTTGCTGCTCCTATTCCATGCGCTTCCAATGCTGGCTTCATTTGCATATGGGCTCTGCACACCTGGCTGCACTTGGATGCTTGATTGGACTGTATTTTTTGCAGGTGCCATTTTACAGGTAATACATGAAAAACTTCTCCAATGTTGAGTCAAAGCTGTGAGAAGAAAGCAAGAAAACATCTGTTAGAAATTGTGACTCATATGTCTAAGGTTCACTGAGGTATACTCTGTTTCCTCCATAGTTTCTGGCAGAATCTAGAGATTTCTGTCTACTGTATGCTGATGTTATAGAAAGGGACCATCAAACAGTACCACGATCAAAGCCCTGGTCTGAACAAGCTCATCCAGCCCCCCTTTAATTCCCAGTATGAGGCCTGAGCAGTCAGCATTCCTAATCAAAGACCTCCAGTAGAACAGGACTTCACTGTAGGAGTTTCACTGTAGATCTCCAGCTCCACATACTAATGAACGCCTCCTCAAAGCTGAGAGGATGTCATTGCGGGCTATTCATCTCTACTTACCCATAGGCAGAGACCTCTAAAAATACATTTCAAGGTCTTGGATGAGTCCTCACTATCGAGACCTTCACTGAACTCTACAAAAGTGCAATATAAAATAGATTCTTGCATTTTATGAAGGAAATATGAGTGGTGTTTGGCCGTCGAGAACTTGCAACCATAGTGCTAGGATTTGTGTTGCTGTGTGGATGCTATGGGGTGTGTTTCCCAAAAGCCCAGCAGTTGTTAGCCAACTATGGTCGCAAGCAGGGTTGCCAGGTTTTCACAACAAAACCCGCCCCATTGCTACTCAAAACTAGCCCAAATGTTTTGAGGGAGAGTTAAAAATTGCGTTCTGGGAAATAAAAAACATGTTTTTTGTTGGGGTTCCCCTGGTAAATTTACATTTCAGGGGATAAATATGACGTTATTGGGGTGGATTCAACCCACGGACATCAAAAACAACCTGTGGCAACAGTGTAAAAGTAGCCCAATTCCACGAGAAAACCGCAGACTTGGCAACTCTGGTCACAAGTTACGTCATTACCAATGTAGTCCGATGATTCAATGTTTCCTGAAACCACTGTTCCAATGCACAATCGCAAACTGCCTCACAAACTTTGGGTGTCTAATCTCTGTTGAAAAAAACAACAAGAAGAGGCTTGGTCAACCATTTTTTAGTCGTTTAGTTGCAGATAACAGGAGTCATGCAGTCCATGATGGACAAATTAATGGCTGGTCTATGTGGTAATATAGTACATCAGGCAGGACATCTAAACACTCACCTATCATTCATTGACCTCAAATATGGCTTGTTATCCGAAAGATGTATGTGGTAGCAACTTCACATGGCCGCTCAATCTAAAGTTAACCAAGAACAATGTGCGCTATTCAAGTGCAGAATAGCTGAATAGTAGCACGCTCACTTCATGACAGATGAAGGTGCGCGGTGTGGTCATTTGCACTTAAAATACTCCGTCATTTTTGGTCATACAGATAAAACAAATACATCTTTTAAATTTTGTAAAGACTTTACGTTTATTTGTGTGCACTCACAATAACAACGAAACATTGCGCTTTTGTAAAATAATGAAAGCAAACAGGATGCGCTTTCTGCTGTCTCGGTCTCTGTGAACTTGGGCGAGAAAACTTAGAAACGTTGTGTACACTTGCCTTAAAGACATGAAAAATATAGGCTATCTATAAAAAGTGAAATGTCTACTTTTAAATGAATGAATGAATGAATGATCGCATTTATATAGCGCTTTCATTGTGTATTGCTATAAACCCAAAGCGCTTTACAATCATATGGGGGGATCTCTCCTTAACCACCACCAGTGTGCAGCATCCACTTGGGATCCACTTCCCCTGTTAAAAATTGCGTTCTGGGGGATAAAAAACATGTTTTTTGTCGGGGTTCCCCGACAAAAAACAATAACAATGATGTTATTGGGGTATATTCAACCCACGGACGTCAAAAACAACCCGCGGCAACAGTGTAAAAGTAGCCTAATTCCGCGGGAAAACCGCAGACTTGGCAACGCTGGTCACAAGTTACGTCATTACCAACGTAGTCCAATGATTCAATGTTTCCTGAAACCACTGTTCCAATGAACAATCGCAAACTGCATCACAAACTTTGGGTGCCCAATCTCTGTTGTAAAAACGACAAGAAGAGGATTGGTCAACCAAAATTTTTTTTGTCACTTAGTTGCAGAAAACAGGAGTCACGCAGTCCGTGATGGACAAATCGTTAACGGCTGGTCTATGTGGTAATATAGTACATCGGGCAGGACATCTAAACACTCACCTATCATTCATCAACCTCAAATATGGTTTTTCATCTGAAAGATGTGTGTGGTAGCAACTTTACATGGCCGCTCAATCTAATGTTAACCGAGAAAAGTGTGGAATAGCTGAATAGTAGCACGCTCACTTCATGACAGATGGAGGCGCCGATGTGGTCACTTGCACTTAAAATACTCCGTCATTTTTGGTAAACTTAGTCTCTAACTTTCACCAATGTGTATTAACGATTTTAATGACATCACCCTGCACTTCAGCTTCTCATCAAACTTTACATCCAATCAAATGCTCTCTAGAATCCGACGCGTCCCGCCCCATACACTATAAATAGACACTGAAGCTGCGGCTAAAAATGGTCACTTAATCACAGAATTTGTATTTTCTGTACGGTGAATGGCACGTAGTGCACTATATAGGAGATAGGGAATGATTCAGACAGTATGCTTTTCATTGGAGTAAATGAATATATTTTATAGCGATATGGATGAGACTGTGGCTGTCATACGCTCTCAAGTGCAGCTTTACTGAGCTCAAAGGCTGCTTTTGTGCAAGTCTTTAGTCAAGGACTACAGTAACCATCATGTTTACACAACGCCTCTGCACTTGGTGACAGGAGAGCTGTTACTCAATAAATTGGAAAACTGGTGTTACTTATTTGAAAAAGTAACTCAGACATTTTTCTTGTAAATGAAAAAGTAATGCGTTGCTTTACTAGTCAGAAAAAAGTAATCTGATTACTTAACTCGGGTTACTTGTAATGTGTTACCCCCAACAATGCTTACGACAGGGTCTTGGAGAAATTACGATGTGGAGAAAGCTGCTGACTGAGTTTATGAATAGCATATTGCATCATTATTTACTCACCCTCATGTTGTTCTAAACCTGTGAGACCTTTGTTCATCTTCAGAACACAAATTAAGATATTTTTGACTAAATCCGAGAGCTTTCAGTCCCTGCATAGACAACAATGCAACTGACACGTTCAAGGCCCAGAAAGGTAGTAAGGACTGTTAAAATAGTCTGTGTGACATCAGTTGTTCAACCTTAAGTTTATGATGCTACGAAAATACTTTTTGTGCTCTAAGAAAACAAAAATAATGACTTTATTCAACAATTTCTCCTCTTCTGTGTCAGTCTTCAGCAAGCATTCACAATACTACCACAATTTGGTTGCATATTGGTTCAAATCAATGTGGCCAAAAGTGGTTTTGGTAAAATACATGCTTAGGCCCTCCAATTTAATAGATTTGTTTTGCCTGTTTTTTCATTTACCAGGTGAAAATTGTCTTATTGATTAAATCAAACTCTCACCCACAAAAACAACATCTTGTACCTTTTGTCCACCATAGTGCCAGTGGTCTCATATCGGAGCGTCTCTGCACCCACGCACTGCAGAAATGTACAGGATTCCCATCACGACCCTGGTGCCCGTCCTCCTCCTCAACTTGCTGTACGCGGTTGGTCCTGTACTGCTCGCCCTGCGTTGCACACGAGAGCCAGACTACTTCCTTTCCATCGCACCTATGGGCCAAACTAACAATGAGAAGAAATTAAGTTAAGCCGATTGAGAAAAACAAAAACACTGACCTTAACGGAATAGTTCACACTAGTATTGAAGTTCCGTCATCATTTTTACTCACACTGGGTGAACTATTCCTTTAGAAAAAGTGCATTTCAAAACAAATTAATTGGCACAACTGTGTTCCAGTGGGTTTCTGTTAATTTGGTAATCACGTAGGTTACAAGACCTTGCCTTTGAAACGTCTTGATTGTGTCAGTTGCCAGAGCTACGGCTGTTACTGGAATCCTCATGAGAAAAACAACTAAATTGCATGAAGCTGAGATCATTAAAGCATGGCTCATTCTACCTGTCTTGAGACAACAAGACCTTTAACACTGCACTTTATTAGCTTTCTGTCCTTCACCGTAATAAATCTCATGTGCTACAACTAGAGGTTTCTTATTCTGGTGTATTTTCCATCTGTTCCACGCAAATGTCACAATGTAATACATGCCAGAACATTCTCTTGAATAATTGACAGCTCTCATAGGTAATAAAAATTAGATCCTACAAGATCTCCGTCTGCATACGTTGTATGTACATGATCAAGTCAGCAGGGTTGAGCTCTACAACTACTAACCTTAAAAGCAATCCTTGCTCAGCAGCTTTTTCATGCTGATGAGGAGCAATGCATGAAATTTCTGCTTGCACACACAAACGCCGCTCTGTGTGTGGCGTCAAATCAGTTCCAGTGGAATTAGTACAGAAATCTGTCAAGCCACACAAGAAAGCCTAGCCAAGCGGATAATTTCATTTCAATGTTGACATAGTGGAGGTCATAATGTATAATGTTAAATATTTCAGTATATACAATTGAAGTCAAAAGTTTACATACACCTTGCAGAATCTGCAAAATGTGAATTATTTTACCAAAATAAGAGGGATCATACAAAATGCATGTTATTTATTTATTTAGTACTGATTTAGGATATTTCACATAAAATATGTTTACATATACTCCACAAATAAAATAAAATAATAGTTGAATTTATAAAAATGACACAGTTCAAAAGTTTACATACATTTGTTTCTTCATACTGTGTTGTTACCTGAATGATCCACAGCTGTGTGTTTTTTTTTAGTGATAGTTGTTCATTAGTCCCTTTGCCCTGGACAATTAAACTGCCTGATGTTCTTCAGAAAAATCCTGAGGAGAAATGAGGGACTCATGCAACTGTTAAAGCAGGTTCAAACGCTCACTGATGCTTCAGAGGAAAACGCAAAGCATTAAAAGCTGGGGGGTGAAAACTTTTGGAATTTGAAGATCAGGGTAAATTGAACTTATTTTGTCTTCTGAGAAACATGTAAATATCTTCTGTAACTTCTGAAGGGCAGTACTAAATATAGAAAATATGATAATTAGGCTGATAATTAGGCAAAATTAGAAAAATGTACAAATCTTCATTCTGTTTAAAAGTTTTCACCCCCGGCTCTTAATGCATCATTTTCCATTCTGATTCATCAGTGAGCATTTGAACCTTCTGTAATAGTTGTGTATGAGTCCCTCAGTTGTTCTCTGTGTCAAAAGATGGATCTCAAAATCATACAGTCATTGTCGGAAAGGGTTCAAATACACAAAAATGCTAAAAAACCACAGAATTTGTGGGACCTGAAGGACTTTTCTGAAGAACAGCGAGCAGTTTAACTGATCAGGACAAACAAGGGATTCATGAACAACTATCACTAAAACAAACAAAACAAAACAAACAAACAAAAAAAAACACAGCAGTAGATCATTCAGGTAACAACACAGTATTAAGAATCAAGCATATGTAAACTTTTGAACAGGGTCATTTTTATAAACTCTACTATTAAGTTTCTTTTGTGGACTATATGTAAACATCTTTTATGTGAAATATCTTATTCAGGTCAGTAATACATTACAAATAACATGCATTTTGTATGATCCCTCTTATTTAGCGGATTCTGCAAGGTGTATGTAAACTTCAACTGTACAGGGGTAATTGGCACCTTTTATTCTACTGGTTTATTTTTTGACAGTCAATTAATAAGCAAGCTATTGGACACATTGAAAATTATTGCTTAGGAAAAAGATAGTTCATTAAACATACTGACAACAAGAGTTTGTCGCCACACCTTATGGGATAAGTTGTCATAATGAAACTTGCCATTAAACAGCCTATTATTTGCTATTCAATGCAACTGAAACAGTTAAAAAATGTATTAAAAAAGATTCAAGAAACGGCACAGATGCTAATTCAGCATACAACAATATATCAAAACCGTTGTTTTGACCTACACATATTATAATTTTTGTATAACACTTTAACACGTTACCTTTTTTCCTCAAAATACCCGTAATTTCTACAAAATATAATCATATAATACCAAATATGTACCAAACACTGTATTAATAAAGGAGATGTCGAGCTATAAGTGGAATAAATACAATGTAACACATATTACCGTAATTAATTGCAATAATAATGTGCATTATTTCCCAAAAAACGTAATAGGCCCATATAGGTGGCCTACGTTAGTGCCCTAGTTGTGTAACATAACATTACACTTACTGTACGACGGCTTCTGGCATAAATTTAGCAAAATCTAGTCTCAGTGTCTTATAAATACTGACTAGCTTATATTAAATGCTAAATTAAAAATTAATTCTAACTTTTAGAACAACAACCAAAAAAGAAAAAAAAAAAAACATTGGAGAATGCGGGCATCGATCCCGCTACCTCTCGCATGCTAAGCGAGCGCTCTACCATTTGAGCTAATTCCCCTTCCTGTATACTGCACTTAGTCTGCTAGTATTTAGCATGAGTACGCAACCCTAAGTACGCATCCCGACTACACTTTCTTTGAACGAAAATGCAGTACATTTATTAACTATAGACGAGACATGCCTTCATATTAACAGTTTAGCGATACAATATACTTTGCTTACCAGATATCCAGAGTAAAACGTACTTGCGAGTTCACGTTAAATGCTAAAGGGTCCGAAGATGTTAGAAATAATTTGAAGTTGTCCTAAAATGATCTGAGTTTAAATATTGACGACAAAGTTACTAAATAAACTACTGAGTAAAGCTACAAACACTGAGTTTGCGAATTAATTCGCACAATCTGCAATGTACGCAATTGTAAATAAAACTAGTCATACAAATACTATATAACTTTAAACTACAGCGTCCGATAAAAGGACGACCAACCCTTTTTTTTTCTTTTTTTTTTTTTTACCACAGTAAAACATTAATAAGCGAGCTTTTCTTCAGACGTAGTGTATTTAAATGAGAGAGTCTTCCACCGCTGACACACACCGTCAGCAGCAGTGTGATGAGACACAACAAACGACATCTGCAGTGAAACCGAGTCAGAACCGGGACAGCTGCGCTGGAACGCGCGTCAGTGCACCGGAGCAATAATAACGTCATACCATCTCAACATATACAGCGTCCTGTCATGATGATGGTGAGTTCAGATTGCATGTGTGTGGGTTTTACTGCTGTAACCTTGATAATGCGCAGTGCATTGCGGTAGGGGATGCTCAAAGATGCTGTAAGCGGAGTTGAGGAGGAGGATGATGATGATGATTAAGTATGATTCTGTTGTGTCATATAAAACGTGTTTGGGTTGGTGTCTGTGCTGCAGTAGTGTGTGTATGTGTGGTCTGGATCATGTTACGTAAATGAAGACAGAAAAAAGGCCCATATTTGTGAAACAAACACTGTGTGGCTTTGTTTAGACAAACAGAAGTCTGGTTATTTTTTGGGATAATAGATATTTTTCCTCTTCCCAAATTTGTGACTACCAAAACACAGTAATATATCATTTAAAAAGAACGGTTATACTGACCTATTAAGATTTTGTTTACATCTACCCTGTATATATATATATAGCAATATTATTAAAACGTTTTTAGAGGTAAATCAATAAGTACAATTTTGACAATATTTCAAGTGTGATTAATGAGATTTGTTGTACTTTTAATACAATCTTTCTTCATAAAAGGCATAAAATTGATCATACTGATTTCAAAGTTAAGGATTCATTAGGGATTAAGGATTCAACATCTTATGTGATACTTTATTTTTGACAAAACATTCCATGTTTCAGTAGTGACAGTAATGTTTTGGTAACGACCAAATTACATTACAACATTTTAACTCACATACTAAAATACAAAACATTTGCATAACTAGTAAAATTTTGTTTATTTCCCCCAAAAAAAGGATTATGTGTTCCCTTTTGTCAGTACCGACATACCGATAGCGTTTTGGTAGTGACAGTATTATATATTTTTGAGCTCAGCTCAAAGATGCTAATCAGCACATGGTTAGCTAGCACAGTTCTGAACAGTTGTACACACCTAATAACTAGAGATGCATCGATTGCAATTTTCTTGGCCGATTCCAATACCGTTTTTCTTTCTAAGAAGTATAATTGACAGCATATACACACAAAAATATATACTGTTTTTGTCCAATGCCAAAAAATTATTTACACAATAAAATAAAATAAAATGAAACATTACAATTCCCCCAATCTGGAATAAATAACAGATATTCTCTATAAATGCATTTACACTGCAAAATTTCAAATGCATAAATAATTTTATAAAATTAATGTTTTAAATATTTTTTTTAAACATACAAATAAGAAATATTGTGCAAAAGGCAATTATAATTGTAAATATAAAACCAAACTACCAGTAGGAGGCGGCAAAAGACCGTTTTAATGA
This sequence comes from Cirrhinus mrigala, assembly GCA_036247105.1. NCBI lineage: Eukaryota > Metazoa > Chordata > Actinopteri > Cypriniformes > Cyprinidae > Cirrhinus > Cirrhinus mrigala. The sequence goes on along the minus strand of CM070028.1, from coordinate 21,570,445 downwards.
GTGAGTCGTTTAGTCTTTATGAATGGGTTTCTGAATCATTTAAAAACGTGGTTTCATTAACGAAACACTGTTGCTCAGAGACATGCAGCAGTTATGCTGTGGCTTTGTTTGGAGCTATTTTCGGCAACGAAATTGAGCAAAGGCAGTCAATATTGTGTCTAAAATATAAGTCGCTTATTTTAAACTTCTTATTTTTTGAACTACTATTGTATAAAATCAGTGTCACATTGCAGTCGTGTTGATATTTGGGGAATCATATTGATCATGTAATGTTGCGTACCTAAATCATATTATAAATATCTTTTTTTCTACCGCAGTATGTATCTGTAACTTTCTGTGAGTGCTGTTGAGCTCATTTGTTTTGATTTCTGCACAAGTATCTATCATATAATCATTTTAAGCTGCGCAAGTTTCATCTGGCACGACATAAATCAGTCGCCGTAATTTTGACTTCAAAACGGACCGGCTCGATTTGGCAGACTGACCGGCCGGTCTCCGGCCCGGGCCGATCATGTGGAAAACCGGCTAATTCCGGTCCCTGGCCGATGGATCGGTGCATCTCTAATAAAAACTAAATGTTATTGAAAAACGGCCAAAAATGTGTGCTTAATTGCAGAAAAAATGTGTTTGGTATTGACAGTAACGCTTTGGAAGCGACCACATCACATTACAGAATTGTAACACGCATACTAAAACACTAAAAAATGTACATAACTGTACTAAAATTGTGTTTATTTCTCCCAGATAAAGGATTATGTGTTCCCTTTTGCCACTACCGAAACAATGATGACATGTTTTGTTTGTAACTGTTAGGATAGTGACAATTTTAGATACTAAAGATGCTAATCAAATCAGATTACTAGCACAGTTCTGAACAATTGTACACACGTAAAAACTACATTTTATGGAATAACTCCCAAAAAATAATGTTACTACCAAAACATCACTAAATCGGTAGTGTCAGTTTTAGATACTTTTGAGCCTAGTTCAAGTAAGCTAATCAGCACATGGTTAGCTAGCACAGTTCTGAGCAGTTTTACACACTTCAAAACTACATTTTATGGAGTAACACCCAAAAAAACACTACTGTCACATCTGAAACAACCAAATGTTCTGGTTGTGACTGTTTCGGTAGTGACAATTTTAGATACTTTTGAGCCTAGCTCAAAGATGCTAATCAGCACATGGTTAGCTAGCACAGTTCTGAACAGTTGTCGACAAAACAAAATGCTATGGAAAAACACCAAAAATGTGTGTTTAATTGCAGAAAAAAAATGTGTTCTGTAGTGACATTCCTTAAAGGAGAAGTCCACTTGCAGAACAACAATTTACAAATAATTTACTCACCGCCTTGTCATCCATGATGTTCATGTCTTCTCTCGTGAAGAAATTATGGTTTTTGAGGAAAGAATTTCAGGATTTTTCTCCATATAATGGACTTCATTGGTGCCCTGAATTTGAACTTCCAAAATGCAGTTTAAATGCAGCTTCAAAGGGCTCTAAACGATCCCAGCAGAGGAAAAAGGGTCTTATCTAGTGAAACGATCAGTCATTTTTTTGGAAAAAAAAAATTTGTATACTTTTTAAGCACAAAAGCTCATGTTGCACAGGCTCTGGCATGCGCGTCCACAACACTACGAATCATGTCTAAGTTCATTGTCTGTGTACTCTGGCTCAAAAAGGTAGAGTATGGCGCAAAACTCCATCTTATTTTCTCCTACAACTTCAGAATCATCTGACATCGTTGTACCTTTTTGTTTGTAAACAGCGTTTGACTTACTTGGACTTTCTTAGTCTTTGCGCATTCGCTTTGTAAACACTGGGTTTGTAGTTTCGCCTACGTTCCGCGTGACCTTCGATGCGATTCAATAGTAAGTAACATCGTGGACGTGCATGCCAGAGCCTGTGCTACACAAGCTTTTGTGCTTAAAAAGTATACAATTTTTTATTTTCGTTTCGCCAGGTAAGACTCTTCTTCCTCAGCTGGGATCATTTAGAGCCCTTTGAAGCTGCATTTAAACTACATTTTGGAAGTTCAAAGTTGGGTAACCAATAAAGTCCATTTTATGGAGAAAAATCCTGAAATGCTTTCCTCAAAAAACATAATTTCTTCACGACTGAAGACAGAAAGACATGAACATCTTGGATGACAAGGGGGTGAGTAAATTATTTGTAAATTGTTGTTCTGGAAGTGGACTTCTCCTTTAAAGCTACATACAGATTTTCAGACTTTTGAACACATTTATCTCAAAATGATGGGGCCTTTCTACTCATCATGTAGCTATGAGAAAGAGTGACACATGAATATTTCCTGATCATAAATTTAAGGATGTAATTAAAATCAGTCATAGAAAGTGGACTAATACATACACTGTTTCAGCAGTGAATAAATTTTTTTCATGATTTAGAAAGAAACAAAAATACAAAAAAATCAAAAAGCCATGTTTTAAAAACAACAATGGAATAAAATACAAACATTTTTTTCAATATCGTTTTCTTAAGTTGAGATTTAGGGGTTAGGGTTTGGGACAGCCACCTTCCAATTGAAAGTACCCAATAAATAATGATTTTATGATCGTTTACTGATATTTTAAATACTATTGTGGGCTAAAATAGATAATAGAAGGATCTTAGTATACATCTAAGATTTGAATTCTTAAACACTAAATGTGTTTTGGTTGTGGGACAGCAGTTTCTGTAAAATGGCCCATATACATAATTAGAATAAAATCGATTTAGATCAGCTATTGACCACTGTCTAAAAAAATGATCCAAAACATAACCAAACCCATTTCTGCACAATCTGAACAAAGTCTAGTTGTTCTGTATTTTTTTTTTTAAGATCTTGTGCTTGGAAACCATTACCTGCACACTGCTGTTCCTTTCACCCTTCGTGACCACCTACCCAGCCGACTTGGAGAAAGGACGGAGGAGAGTGGTTCATGTAATGGGTAAGAACTTCTTCTGTGCCACTTTATACCAGGTGTCCCAGATCACAATGTGCATAAGGCAAATCTGCAAATGCAGCGTAAGCAGAAGAAGGTTATGATACCTACCGACAACCGCCTACTTGGAGAAAAACATTCCACATCTGTGGACCAACAAATAAACATCATTATTATGTAAGTGCATTGATATTCAAAGCACTTCATGTAAATTTTGACAGCGACCACTCCACCCACAAGAGTCATCTTCAGTGTATAACCTCACTTTGCAAGTTCAGGGTTTGACCACCGGAGGTATTAAAAGAAAACTTATAAACGGAACTGTAGTGGCTACTCAAAGCTCAAGTGGGATTTAAAAGCAATATGCAACATTTGATAGTTGTTGCATATTTATATCGCAGGTAAACTTACTTTATAATCATTTCCAGGTCAACTAGATCGCTTTCTCCATTTGGTATTCATTTTTATGCAAGTAAGAAAAAAGGTTTTTAATTGCCAGTAGCTGTTGCACTAGCTGTCTTCTCACAGCATGGTCCCAACATTTACTTGGCAGCTGCAAATTACTTTCAAAAAGTCTGTGGTTACAGTGACATTGCTTTCAGTTTAGACCCTTTGCCTCTAATGAAATACTGTTTTTTTAGCTGTCTCTAGTTGAATTAATGATTGGACATGTTTGGCAACCCTGCTTTCAAAAGAAAAGGTGTTTTGGTAACAAACATCTCAGAGTGCCAGGTATCCAGCTGACAGTTTAAATGAGCAGATGTCAAGGCTGATTATGGGTCTTGAGGTCTGTCCGGGAAAATCTTGGACAGCTATCAGAGAAGGTGTTGTTTGATTGCTGTGGTTCACACTCTTAAGACTTGGTGGCTCAGAGATCCACTCGTCGCTTTCAAATCCAGCTATGCTTCAAGTGCCTTTGAACAGCCTTCAAAGCAAAGGATTCTGTGAGAGGTAAAAGAAAAGGTGAAGGATTTATGCAATTTCGATATTTTTTAATGCCATAGTTATTCAATTTTCTTAGCTGATCTTATGATCAGACGCTAATTTAGCGCAACAGGTAAATTAGGGACCGTAAGGGCCCGCATCTGCATTACAATTGCCGCTCTTAAAGGATATTCATGCACTATAAAGATTTTAGGCTGATGTGTCGTGTCAGTTAAGTTCACTCGATTGAAAGCAATACACCACAAAGAATTCTGAAAGATTTGGCTATATTTAAAATGGAAAGGACATATTAGCATATGAATTGCATAAAAAAGGAAACCACAAAATGACATACTTTTCCACAGTCCAACAAAGTTCACTTTCACCCAAACCTTATTCTACAGTCTCGAACGCAAATAGGGTGAATTCAGGTGAAATTGGTCAGTTTTTGACAGTCATTCTCAATGTCATATTCAAATATAATTGCAACACTTTGAATCTAATTCGGTTTAAATGTGGCCCTCCTGAAGTTTCTGAAGTAGGTAGGTAAAATTTCAGGATAATTTCTGGTATTATTGTGATAATGATATCAATGACGATAATTCAGGGAATCCCGTTTCTTATTAAGTATTATCGTTCCTATTTTTTACCCAAAATAGAGCATAACTGAGTATACACATACAATGTAATGACTCTTTAATTCACTGGAAGCCGGAGGGCGCCCTTGCGCTGAAACTCCACAAATGCTTTATAGCAGAAGTAATAGTATTGACGACGGTCCAGGAATCTCTCCTCCAGTTAACGCTATAGCTGAATAAAACGCAGAGAGAGATATTTTAACTGAGGGAACTTGACAATAAACATACAATTGCTACAATATATGGTTTGTCTGTGTTCTTCAAACAATCTTGGGTATTTTTATAAGGATAAAGTATATTTATAATGCAATGCTAATTGACGTAGCTTTTATAATACTATAAAATAATATGATTTCTGCCTCATTCTGTGATATAAGGCCACGTCTGATCGGAAAAGGTTATTTCAAACACTTGACTATGTTATGAAGTTCATTTAGAGAAAAAGCATGTCGATAAATAATATCTTTATTGAACAACAGGTTTGTAAACTGTATCGCACACGTGCTTCTGTAGATTGTTATCTTGGGGAAAATTTTAGGAGCTATAGTTATCGCACTGATTCCAAGGAATACTCTGATAATGTTAGTCTATACCAGTGCTGGCCAGCGTCGATCCTGGAGAGCCACAGTCTTGCAGAGTTTATCTCCAACACTAATCAAACACACCTGAACAAACCAACAGGAGCTTTTGCACCATTGGAACCTTTTCATAGTTCCTAGAACTATTAGCAGAAGTACCTGTTTGTTATGTTCGCACCACATGAACTAAGGACACATTTAGTTCTAGGAAACTAAAGCTAAGGGGGATCTAAATTAGCTCCTACTTCAGAGTAGTAGGGTATGAAACAGTTCTACAGAAACTATCAGTGATGTAAGTGTACGCTGATTGACTAAATGCACGCGAAACACTGGGTACCCGGCATTTTTAAAAAGCCATGTAAAAATATTTTTTAGATTTCAGCTACCTGTTGTCTGCAGCGTTGTGTTCTTTCTGAGCCTCGATGATATGTAACACTGCAAGTTTCCATAGGAGATTTAGTCAGATTTCCATGCTATTTCAATCAGGTAAATTGTCCATTTATATTCCATCTTTATTATCATGAAAACCCACGACACAATCACAACGTCCTCAATGTAATCTCATAATTCGTATGTATTTTACCTCAAATGTTTGTACAGACACTAAAAGGTACAATACTGATGTATTTACAGCATCTCAATGTACAAATACTCACATATTTTTAACATTTTAACTTACAATATTGACAAAACCTAAAAATGAATCCTTATGAATACTGAAATCGCGGCGTTCATTTTATTATTATTTTCAGTTGTCATACGAATGGCCTTATGTTTCAGCTGGGATCGTTTAGAGTCCTTTGAAGCTGGATTTAAACTACATTTTGGAAGTTCAAAATCGGGGCACCAATGAAGTCCATTACATGGAGAAAAATCCTGAAATGCTTTTTTCAAAAACCATAATTTCTTTACAACTGAAGACAGAAAGAAATGAACATCCTGGATGACAAGGGGGTGAGTAAATTATGTGTGAATTGTTGTTCTGGAAGTGGACTTCTCCTTTAATATGGTTGTGTTCAAACACAGTACAGTTATTTACGGGTGTAACAACCGTATTCTATAACCAAACTCACATCCGTAAATTTTCACAACAGAACACAACGGAACAGGACTGGACAACTAGTTGTCTGTCATGTATTACAGTGCGAGAGTACCACACAAATCTACCGTGTGCTGCATGCTTTAATTTGTGGTTTCAGTAACTTACAGTGACGGAGAAATGAGCTGCTGTCATCTGAAAGTTTTATATCCAGTCTCCACCGGAGCTGCTCCTTCCTGTCAGTTGTGTGTTCTGCTCGCGGCTCAAATGCTCCGATCTCCACTCAAATTTAAACGCTGCTGTCGGTTAATGATGATTTGATGGATGAACTCGTGGCTCTATTGGACTCGCCATGTCAAAAAGTGGTAATACTTTCAAGTTTACAGACCTTGCTATCTTTGATATTGCTTTGGTCACTGTTGCTGTGGTTACTTGTAAGGCAGGGGTGTCCAAACTTTATTTTGTAATATATTTGAAAATGTAATTTATTCCTGTGATCAAAGCTGAATTTTCGGCATCATTACTCCAGTCTTCAGTGTCACTTGATCCTTCAGAAATCATTCTAATATGCTGAAGTTTTTTGAGCAACAAATCAGAATGTTAGAATGATTTCTGAAGCATCATGTGACTGGAGTAATGATGCTAAGAATGCAGCTTTGAAATCACAGGAATAAATTACATTTTAATATATATTCAAATAGAAAACAGTTCTTTCAAATAGTAAAAATATAAAAGAAATTGTACTGTTTTTGCTGTACTTTGGATCAAATAAATGCAGGCTTGGTGAAGAGACTTTTTCATTAAAACTCCTATTGTTCAAAACAGCCATTATTAAGCCACTGCTTAATATATATATATGGAGAAGCATCTGGCCCCCGGTGTGTCCAGGTCATCAAATCTGGCCCCCTTTAAAAAAAGTGTAAGGAATACGGGTTTGACTCCTGTTGCACATTCATACAGACAGTATTCGAAAAAGCAACTGTAAGCTGCTGTGTGAACGGGACTTTTCGAGACTCACACCTGTAAGTAAATGCGGTTGTCAATCCCAAAACCTGACAGTGTGAACGTGGCCAATGTTAAACAATCCTTAAAACTCTTAAAATTAATAACATTTCTGCAATCGTTCAACCATTACTTTTCATGTAATATTTACTTTGTTTGCGAAAGGTGTTTTCTCTGACATGCTGTGACTGAAAAAAGAACCATAAAATACAACATAATTACAAAAGGAATCAATGTAATGCATCATGTAATCCAAATCTTAAGAATCTATACGATTGCGAGGAACAGTTCAAAACTCGAGCCTTTTTTCAGCGATATTCATCTCCATTATCAGCATCGTAAACCTGCTTTGAAAAGCTTGTTAAATTAAAACGTTGCCGCTTTAAGAAACGACTACATAGAATGCTCATTGGCTCTTGCCTGCTTCGTCACAGATTGTGACATGCCGTGTTTCTAAAGAGGTGAGTTTGAATGAAAAATGCATGTCTTCACGGAGTGGATCAGGATAGTAATCTGGATGATATTTAAAGCAATTAACAACTTAAATTCTGCTCTGCACCTCATACAAACCTACCGTATTCTGCGAAAGAGGACTCCGGCTGCAACGCATCAACATTTAGGCTGTTTTTGACACTTTTGCAATAAATTAATTATTGTGATTGCACTTATCTGTCTGTCATGTTTTTCTTGTACTGTACAGAAACAGTTATGGTTAGGTGTAGAGGTAGGAGTGGGATTAGCGACTATAAAAATATTATTAATGCTATATTGTTAGTAAAATGGTCATTTCCCTGCATATTTCGGTCAACTGCATTTTTTATCTTTTTATATTTGCTATAAAATGGGTAGGTGTAGGTTTGGGGGTTTAGGGCAGTCTAAATCACTTATTGATAAAATGATAAAAATGCATTGACAAATATCTTAATGACAGAAATGATGCGTAAATATTTTATGTTTTTTAGCTAAAAATACATTTGCACGGTTTAAATGTAGAAATCCGTCTAAATTGTATGTTTTAGCATCAATAAAAACGTACAAAAATGTAAGTTTTGTGCTTGTTAATGTTTACTTATTAATATCTACATATAAACAATGAGACCAGGCTGACGTCCTCCATTCACTGGTTTGTTGACGTTTGTAAATATCAGTTTCCCCCTCGGGCCGTTTTCCTTGTTGCGTTTGCACCGGCAGCAGGAAGTCTGAATCGGCCGATAGCAATGTCTTTATTCGTGCCATTTAAAAACATCAACAACCAGTGAATGTAGAACGCCATGATTGCCATGATACGGATTAAACGGATTATGATTATGAAGCATGAAAATCTGACTAAACCTCCTATGACAACTTGCAGTGTTACATATCATCGATGCTGAGAAAAGAACACAATGCAGCAGACAACAGGTAGCCAAATGTCATTATAATCACTGTTTTCCATGTTCGTGGAGTAAATATTTTTACACAGGATTTTAAAAATGCCAGGTAGTCAGTGTTTCATAAGCGCTTGGCCACTGGTAGTTCCTATAGAACTGTTTTAGATGCTGCTGTGAAGTAGGAGCTAATTTAGTTCTCCCAAACAAAGTTCCTAGAACTAAATACTTCCCTAGTTCCTGCAGTACAAACATGCCAAAAAGTCGGAACTTCTGCCAGTAGTTCTAGGAACTATGAAGTGTGAAAGCTCCTAGAACTAGGGTGAGTTTTTATCAAGATTGGAGCAAATCTCAGAACTGTGGCCCTCCAGGACTAATGTTGGCCTCCTCTGGCTCATACCTTAAATTCATGTAGCTTAAAATGGAAACTTTTCTCTTTTTCCTAGAGGACGATACTGGAGCGGTGATAGTCCAGACTGCTCCAGGTAAGGTAGTCACTCATCGAGGTGGCACCATCACCCTTCCCTGCCGTTTCCACCATGAACCAGAGGATGTCGACCCTAACCGCATCCGGATCAAATGGACAAAGGTTTCCGATGCTTTCCAGTTTGAAGACGTCTTCGTAGCGCTGGGGCGACAACAGAAGGCATTCGGGTCCTACCGTGGCCGCGTGTCTCTGGAACAGGCAGGGCCAGGAGATGCTTCGGTTATTATTCACAACATCACCTTGGAAGACTACGGCCGCTATGAATGTGAGGTCACCAATGACATGGAGGACGACACGGGATTTGTCAATCTAGACCTCGAAGGTCAGGCAGCTGCTCTTGATTGTACTAAGTTTGAAAACAGTGTCAACTTTTTCACCAACTTCTCTAAACTACTTTTCAAAGGTGTGGTGTTCCCATACTACCCTCCATCCGGACGCTACAAGCTGAACTACCACCAGGCAGAGGAAGTGTGCCGACAGCAAGATGCAATTCTGGCCTCCCATGCGCAACTTCACAAAGCTTGGCTTGAGGGGTTGGACTGGTGCAACGCCGGCTGGTTAGAGGACGGCTCGGTCCAGTATCCCATCTCCCATCCTCGAGACCAATGTGGCCGCAAGGATAGCCCCCCCGGTGTCCGCAACTATGGCTACAGGCACAAAGACGACGAACGCTATGATGCTTTCTGCTTTACCTCGAATCTCAACGGTGAGTGTATGCCTAGGGTACGATTGCTTTACAGCTAGATATTCCAGCCTTAGGCTGCTGGACAAGGTTAATGTTGAGAAGGTCCTCCTGCAGTGTTGCCAAGTCAACGGTTTTCCCATGGAATTGGGCTACTTTCATACTGTTCCCGTGGGTTGTTTTTCATGTCCGCAGGTTAATGTAATATTTAGCCTATGGAATGCTAATTTTACCAGAGGAACCCCACCACAAAATGTGTATTTGACCCCCTGGAAAGCAGAGGACCCCCCTCAAAATGTGATTGGGCTACTTTTGGGCTAGTTTTGAGTAGCAATTGGATGGGTTTTGTTGTGAAAACCTGGCAACCCTGTTCTCCTGCTTCTCCTTTTACATATCCAATAAATGATGCCAATGTTGCAAATGAAGCAGTCTTTACTGAGCAATACATCAGTTTCAGGAAAATTGGCCAAATCAAATAAGATTTCAGGGAAGCTATGATTTAGTGCAGCTCTTGGGTGGAGAGTCACTTTGTGACCATGCAGGAATAACAGGCGTTTGCACAGTTGAAAGTTGAATTGATTTTGTCTTCAGGAAGAAAACGGTATTTTTGGCTCAGATTCAGACCATTTGTTACAAAGTGCCGTATGATCCAGTGGATACACAAGAGTTGCCCAGTTCTTCAGACCCACTTGCAGACAAGTCATTGAAAGCCAAAAGGCTTTTCTTTTGTCCCCAAGTGGGCTATTAGAGTGGACAGTTTGTCCTGAAATCTTTATAGCAAGGGCAATTTTCAATAATACCCCTACACTGACCAGCTGCTGGAAATTTACAGAATGGCCCAGTGGGAAATATGAGACGATGTGCTGCCCTAACAGTCAGCAGTCACATAAACAAACAGAAAATCAATGAATGGCTTCTGAAAAACAGGTGGCAGTCTGAAACGTTTCTTTCTTTGTCCTTTCCTTTTTTCTGGTTTCTTTTGACTCGCCAGGCCTGAACAAAAACGCATTCCCCATTTAATCATGATAAAGGCAGACCTGATCCAAATTTCGAGAACTACTTTCAGGAAGAATTTCTTTAGCATTGGAACATGTTTCTTTACCACGCCAGCATTTCAGACATTTATGGCTGGGCTGGTGTATATACTCACAGCTTTATGTTTCTATTGCAGGAGGTGTTTACTTCCTCAAACGTTTTAAGAAGGTAAACTACCTCGAGGCGGTTAAAGCATGTCAACGCGATGACGCAACGATTGCCAAAGTTGGACAACTATACGCCGCATGGAAGATCCAACTCTTGGACCGTTGTGAGGCAGGCTGGGTGGAAGACGGCAGCATCCGTTACCCCATCGTCAATCCTCGGGCCCGCTGTGGAGGTCCAGAACCTGGTGTCCGAAACCTAGGTTTCCCAGATAAGAAGTTCCGCCTGTATGGAGTCTACTGCTTCCGCAGGAACCCTGATGTCCAGTCAACACAAGCTCCAAAAGAAACCACATCCAATCCCGCTAACATCACTAGAAGTATCTGAAAGATACTAGCAAAAGTAACTAGCATCATGGCTTGACAGACGAGGCTTTTTGCACACCTGGTAGGCTACTAGGCAACTAGGCTAGCGCTAATCTCGGGGCATAATTAAGCGTCGCACTAGCTTGAAATGAGGTGTCAATCATCTCTACATTGAAAAAGCAGCTTTTTTTCTTCAGAGACTTTACTAGGGAAGAATATGGCACAATGTATTAGCTTAATTATTTCACAGTATACCCCGCATGCAGAACTTAGCCTTCAGGTCTTTTGTTGTTTTATTTTGCTGTTTCCCAGGGACGACAAAAGTGACTTTAATTAGCGCTAAGAAAGCAGGAAAGCTAATTTAACCTTATAGTGAGTTTAATAGCCCTCAATGACCTGATGATGAGGAAGTGATAATGGACAGAACTTGCATCAGATGCTAGCATGATCTGGCTAGCTTGGCTGGGCTTAGCTTGCTTATTAAAATGAACTTTCACAGTTGTTGCCATCTGAGCATCTAAGCATCAAACTGATAAGCTTTGCCAGTTACTATGCACATAACACTAGACACTCATTTTTGATACGACCTTGCGAGCAATAAAATTAGGCATGCCATTTTCTAGATGTTTATTACAGTGATAAAGCTAAAATATTATGAATGGCACCTACATCAGCTGCTTTACTACCTCTTAGTGGTTGACAATTGCACTGTCTGTTCAGTATTGCACAATATGATGATGCATTTTAGATTAAAGTTATTTACCTGTTCGCGTTTGCCTGTCAATTCTCTAAATGACTGTGATTCCAGGGCAGAGAATTGCTTGTAAACACAAAAGCTTGACCTCTGACACAGAAAGGAAGGAAAACCTGATGTCGCCGGTAACCATGACAATAGCTGAATATGGCTCCAACGAATTGCACATTGCTATTTTGGTTCGTCTTTTGCACAAGCGCTCTGCGCTTTGTGTCTACAGGCTGCAAAACACTTGAGAAAATGTTTGTTGCTTTGCCAGAATCACATAAGTGACCCTTACATTTCCATAGTAACAGCTATAATGAGACCTCATGAATTTCAAAGAAAAGCAAGTCATTTGTTAAACTGCTGAAATGAGGCTGTTTACTCTTATAGCTTTTATTATATGCTCAACATTTCTGACTGCATTTAGCATCCTGTAGTGAATTTGAATGAAAGAGTCTAAACATTTTAAACAATACAGAAAACAACAACAAACAGCTTCTGTTGGAAACTTTCATTATATCACATGCTGTGCTACTCTTATAGCAAGAAGATCAAGTATAAAAAGACTATCTATAATATTTCTCTTGAGATGGTTGCATTACCTTTCATTGGATCCTTTTCATCTTGCCCCAGCATGAAAAAGTCAAAATTAATTGACCCCTAACAACCGAGCACGTCCTCTTGGGAAAACAGAACTGAATCATATCTCAAAAGGTGCCATATTTGTCTCATTTCTTACCTGCTGACAGGAAAAAAACAAAGTGAGAATTGAACACTCAGAAATCATGTACTATCTAGGCACAAGGTGTCAAATAATTTGCTCATCTATTCTGCAAGTGAAAATGCTGTGCGATGTGGAAGAAAGTCTATTTGTTAGCATTCCCATCTCAGCAGGAGCTAACAGAGACATGCTATACAACAAAACCTCTTGGTTAGGACAGTGTTAATCACATGGAAATCAATTCGTGATGATTCTTGTATAAGAGATAATACATGCAGTTGAGGTCAAAAGTTTACTTACACCTTGTAGAATCTGCAAAATGTTAATTATTTGACCAAAATAAGAGGGATCATACAAAATGCATGTTATTTTTTTATTTAGTACTGACCTGAATAAGATATTTCACATAAGAGACTTTTCCATATAGTCCACAAGAGAAAATAATAGTTGAATTTATAAAAATGACCCTGTTTAAAAGTTTACATACACTTGATTGTTAATACAGTGTTTTTACCTGAATACTGAGTCCCTTGTTTGTCCTGAACAGTTAAACTGCCCGCTGTTCTGAGGACAACTGAGGGACTCATATGCAACTATTACAAAAGGTTCAAACGCCCACTGATGCTTCAGAAGGAAGCATGATGCATTAAGAGTTGGGGGTTGAAAACTTTTGGAATTTAAAGATCAGGGTAAATTTAACTTATTTTGTCTTCTGGGGAAACATGCAAGTATCTCCTGTAGCTTCTAAAGGCGGGCAGTACTAAATTAAAAAAATATGATATTTAGGCAAAATAAGAAAAATGTACTCATCTTTATTCTGTTCAAAAGTTTTCACCCCCGGCTCTTAACATGTCGTTTCCCCTTTTGAAGCATCAGTGAGCGCTTGAACCTTCTGTAATAGTTGCAAATGAGTCTCTCAGTTGTCCTCGGTGTGAAAAGATGGATCTCAAAATCATACAATCATTGTTAGAAAGGGTTCAAATACACAAAAATGCTGAAAAACCAAAGAATTTGTGAGACCTGAAGGATTTTTCTGAAGAACAGCGAGCAGTTTAACTGTTCAGGACAAACAAGGGACTAATGAACAACTATCACTAAACAAAAAAACACAGCTGTGGATCATTCAGGTAACAACACAGTATTAAAAATCAAGCATATGTAAAGTTTTGAACTGAGTGAGAGTGGCAAGTAGAATCGGAGGGGTTAAATTGGTGCCGTGACCCGGATTGGAATTGAGGTTGTGAGGCGGGTGAGGTGTATCGGAGGCCAGCTAGGAATAGCTGTGCTGGTAAACCTCACTCTCCTGATCTCAAGAGAGCACTAGCGACTGATGCTAAAGGCTGCGGTCTTGAGCATCTTTGTTAGCCGACTTCCATGCTGTAAACGCTGGTTTGAATCCCGCTTGGAGTGAGTGAGTAGAACTGAAGGGGTTAAATTGGTGCCGTGACCCGGATTGGAAGTTAAGTTTAGTGGGATGAGTGTAACAAAGGCCAGCTCGTAAGAGCTGTGTGGGTAAACCTCACTCCCTTGACTCAAAAGGTGCACTAACAACTAAGGCTGGGTTTCGAGTTTGATACATTTTAGGCACGACCGAATTGCCTCAAAACCGCTGAGTATCAAAAAACGTCTTGTCGTTCGGTACCAAATTCCGATACCTAAGCGGTAATCTTGTCAACGTTAGTGAGCCAATAAGCATGTAACATGCTTGATGTGCCTAAATCAAGTGCTGGTGTTTGACTGTGGTGAGGCAACAAGAAAAAATACTAGTATACGCCAGGTTACGGCTGTAGTGTGTAAGCATCCAAACCCACATAGATTGAATGTTTTCATGACTGCGTTTTCCTTTTTAAATGGCATTTTACAATGAAAACGATCCTCGTTCACAGTGGCATTTCCACTTGTTTCAGAAAAGATCTCTGTCCACACTACAAGACATGCCGCATGTCACACTACATCATTCTACATAATTTAAAAGATTTATACTATGCTTTTACTCAAAACTCACGTTAAACCACTATTGAGTGTTCATAATAACTTGCGATTGCAATCTATTGTGTTTTGCCATATAACGTTGCTGAAATTTGCTATTTGTAGGCTTTTATATTAAGCTAATTGCTACAGCTGCTTAGCATTTCTCATGTAAACACCCTGTATTGTTATGAAAATAGGCAGAATCTCTCGAAAATCACATACTAATCATATACTGTCGTGATTACGTGTTTCTTAGCTTCATTTCTGATCTGTAGCAATGTTGAAATGAAACAATGAAAATGCACTAGCCTAAAAGATGTGGGAACTGAAAACTATTTCCACTGACTTATGGTGTATACATTTTGCTCCTTTACCGTTACCGAAGTCAAGGTACCAAGATACTTGATCTGGAAAGCATCTACTGTGTACAAACATCTGACAGATGTCTGTAAGATGTCAGTTTTACATACATTCTAAATCATAAACATCTTAAAGACATCTAATAGACGTCTATTTGACATCTGATAGGAAACGTCCTATAGACGTATTGCAGATGAGCAAACACTGTAAAAAAGCATCTTCCAGATGTAAGTGCAGATATCAAATAGACGCGTGTGCTATCAGGGTATTGGTATTGATATCGTACATTTTTTTAATGATACCCCACCCTACTAGAAGCTGCGGTCTTTAGAATCCTTGTTAGAGCACCAAACTCTCATGCCAAAAACGTTGGTTCGAGTAGAACCAGAGGGGTTACAAACACAAACTGAAAAGCATTGCAAGGAAAAATCAACCAGTCTGATTGTGGACTGACAGGATGTTGCATATTTGCAGTTGAAGTATCTTAAATGACAAGATTTTCAGAACAAACAGCTATACAAATAGGGAAAACATTATATATTTGCACGTATTGGCTCATTGCATCCTTCCCACAAACACTCAGAGTTTTATCAAGCTAATATGTGTAGCCATTCTTCTTGTGTAAACTTTGAGAATGCTGTATTATGTACATAATGCTTTACATAGTAATTGGCTGAAGTGTTTGTAACATTGATTGGCTTATTTCAGCGGGTAATGAGTCAGTGCATACAAAGGCTCTGCTTTGTTGAATAAGCCTCCAGCAGTGAACAGCAAGTGTTTGCTGTTTGTTTAGACGCTGTAAGCTTTGAACAGGGATCCCGCTGATTTGTTCCGATTGGAAGCGGCTGTAGGTACAGATCAAGAGCGAACATGCTGCTTTTGCTCGCCCGTCTGTGTTGAGAGAACTCGGACTGAAGTGGAAAAGAAGGGGCAGAGGGTTAATGCAACTGTTTAGAGCATTTATTCACAGTCAGCACTTGAACATGACCCAAGAAGGATAGGGAGTTACATGACCAGTTTGTGTTAAAAACATGTGGTAGAAATGTTTGTTCTACCTGAAGAAACAAGTTCTGATTCTAGCAACAGCGACGTTTGCAAAATCGACAATACATCTCGATTTGCAAACTATTTTTCTAGTGGATTTTTGAAGTTTGAATTCACTATGGCTTGATATAACAAATGATGTCTCTTACTGAAATATGTAGTAGAAAACTTCTACTACAAATTTACATTTATTAAAAAATCCACATTATTTTATACATATTTTGGACTATGGTGGGCGCCATTATTTTGATGATGTGAAATGGTTGCACTCGGTGAGCTACTGGTGCTACATGTTGCTATTTTTACCACAAAACAACTCGGAAAATAAAATACTGATACAATGCCACATTGTGCGGATTTTGTTGTAATTTTCAGTCGAACAAGAGGAGCAACCGGTTAGCGCCACTAGGTCATGAAGTGCAACTGTATCACGTCTTTGAAATAATGGCGCCCCCCTCATAGTCCAAAATATGTATAAAACCATGTGGATTTTTTAAACAACATAAAACTTTGATGGGTTTTCTACTACATATTTCAGTAAGATACAGCATTTACATTATATTAAGCCATACAAGTCTTAATACCCTGTAAGTATACTACCAATGCACAGCTGAAGTCAAAAGTTTACACACACCTTGCAGGATCTGTGAAATGTTTAATTATTTTAGCAAAATAAAAGGGATCATTCAAAATGCATGTTATTTTTCATTTAGTACTGACCTGAATAAGATACTTTACATAAAAGACATTAACATATAGTCCACAAGAGAAAATAATAGTTGAATTTATAAAAATGACCCTGTTCTAAACACTCACTGATGCTTCAGAAGGAAAAACGACGCATTAAGAGCCAGGGGGTGAAAACTATTGGAATTTGAAAATCAGGGTAAATGTAACTTATTTTGTCTTCTGGGGACTATGCGAATACTTCCGTAGCTTCTTAAGGGCAGTGCTAAATGAAAAACATATAATATTTAGGCAGAAAAAAGAAAAATGTACACATTCTCATTCTGTCAAAAATGTTCACCCCCGGCTCTTAATGCATTGCGTTTCCTTTTGGAGCATCAATGAGTGTTCGAACCTTCTGTAATAGTTGCATGTGAGTCCCTCAGTTGTCCTCAGTGTGAAAAGATGGATCTCAAAATCACAGAGTCATTGTTGGAGAGGGTTCAAATACACAAAACTGCTGAAAAACCAAAGAATCTGTGGGACCTAAAAGACTTTTCTGAAGAACAGCAGGCAGTTTAACTGATCAGGACAAACAAGGGACTCATGAACAACTATCACTAAACAAAAAAACAGCTGTGGATCATTCAGGTAACAACACAGTATTAAGAATCAAGTGTACGTAAACTTTTGAACCGGTTTATTTTCTCTTGTGGACTATATGTATACATCTTTCTTGTGAAATATCGTATTCAGGTCAGTACTAAAAAAAAAAATACATGCATCTGTATGATCCTTCTTATTTTGGTAAAATAACATTTTGCAGATTCTGCAAGGTGTATGTAAACTTTTGACTGTATTTCAAGCTAAACTGAAGAACAACTGTGTGTTCATTTTGAACAAAATGAGGCTAAATTTTTGGAGTTCAACTTGCTAAAATGAGCTTTGACTCTGGCAAAGTCTGAGTTTTCTGAAAACGTTTGCTCTAAGTGTTAAACACCTTTGAACAACCATTATTCCGTGGCAATTGTGTAATATGTAGAGAGACTGAATGCGTCATCCCCGGTTGAGTCAGAGAGCTGGATGCAATATCCACAGCAATAAAATCCACAACCTGCTTTATGAAACACTAAAACGTGGCCCTTCCAAGCCATGAAGGTTGAGCTCTTCCCTGGAGCACGGCAGCGCTGCCCAATTGGAGTGAGACCAGAAGTAAGAGGACTCTGATAGACTAGCTATGCCCGAAGCCAGCAATGCGTGAAAATCCTGTCGTACTGAAGATGCGCTAAGCTGCTTAATGAAGGAAGATTTCCGGATCATCAACCGCAGAGCTACAACAAAGATACACTAGGACTCCCCGGCCCAGATGGACTTGAGCAGAAGGAAGTTTTTATTTGTTCGCGATTCATTTTTTGTGGCCTGCTTTGCATCCTCCAGTACTTTAAAAAGCTATTAGCAGCTCAGGACTCAGCAACCATCTGCACAAACATCATTATCCTGTTAAATGCGGCTCTTGCAGAGGCTTAGCAGACCTCGCGTATTCATCAATTTACCTAGCAGAATGATAAATGAACTTAAGAATAGGAATTAACCTCAGCGCTGACTTACGATGCTAATATGGCAACTGTATAAACGCATTTCCCAGCACGCCGGAGGAGGAGTGCGAGGATAGTTGCTTGTCACAATTTTTCAAAACGCTGTCGGTTTACACAGAGGAAAGCATTCAGAAAGCAAATCCGGGGGAACCTGGCAATTCAGATGCTATTAGCACACTTAGCTACAGTCAGCGAAAAAGTTCTTGGATGAGATGGTTAATATTTATGGAGCACAAAAAGTGGGCTTATGCTTCAAATTCATATCCCTCCCAGAATAGTAACTGGTTCAGAAAGAAAGCTCCACAGTAAATCAGGAATGTGTTTTTGCAGTTGGAAAAATGCCTAGGTCATCTTAAGAGCAACACTAACTAGATTCCACAGCTTGACGTCTAATGAGGACAGCGTGCCCTTGGAACACCGGGATAGTCTAGCACATGCAGATCAGCCGGGCAGAAAGATCTCCCGCTACAGCTGCGAAATTAAACTAGCTTGGAATTGATTCAAATCAGCGTAGCTTATGGAGCTTCAACGGTTAAAGTGTCCAAATAAACTTAAAGAAACAGTCCACCCAAAAATGTCAAACCTCATTGGTTCTTGCACGAAAAGTGCGTCGAAGACTGACACGGAAGAGATCATTGAATAAAGTCATTTTTGTTTTCTTTGCACACAAACAGTATTCGCATAGTTTCATAACATTACGTCTGAACCACTGTTGTCTAATGGACTATTTTAATCGATGTCCTTACCGTCTTTCTGGACCTTGTCTTAATTTGTGTTCTGAAGACGAACGAAGGTCTTACAGGTTTGGAACGACATGAGCGAGTAATTAATAACGGAATTTTCATTTTTGCTGTGAACTACGCAAAGATTTGACCTCTTCAAGGTGAAACGGGGTGCTTTTTCATTACACGTAATTCATTTTTAAATTGCACGTCCGGATGAATAAAACTCTTTGATATTGCATGACTAACACCTTGTTCTGTTGCATTTCCATGCTCTTCTGAGTCTTGATCTCGCCTGTTTATTAAACGTGAGAATCATAGCTCCGTTCGGGAGCAGATACAGGAATATTTACAATGTCTCGCTCCTCACTGCGAGGATGGAACATCAAAGACCTTGAATCTGACATGAAGAGATAAAGCAGAGGTAGTCAGAGATACACGGCGTGTATGAATTATTCACCACACACTTCTTGCGAGCCAATGGCCCGATAAGAACCTGCGTCCGGCGACGGAGGGAAAGAGAAAGATTAAACAAAAAATGTTCATAGCGGCAAATAAGATGCTGACAAATCTATCCTGGCTAAACCAAACTACTTCATATTTTATTAATGCGCATAGAGTGATCTGTGACTTGTAAGGCCCTTGAGTTTTAAAGGGCTAGTTCACCTAAAAATTTAAATTCTGTCATTAATTGCTCATCCTCATGTCGTTCCAAACGTGTAAGACCTTCGTTCGTCTCCGGAACACAAATTAAGATATTTTTGATTAAAACCCGAGAGCTTTTTGACCCTGCATAGACAGGCCCAGAAAGGTAGTAAGGACATCGATAAAATAGTCCATGTGACATCAGTGGTTCAACCGTAATGTTATGAAGCTTCAAGAAAACAAAAATAACTACTTTAACAATTTTGCCACCTCAGTGTGAGTCTTCGATGCACATTCACAACAGTCCCACAACGCATTAAGTCATTATTTTTATTTTCTTTGTGCACAAAAAGTATCATTGTAGCTTTATAAAATTAAGGTTGAGCCGCTGATGTCACATGGACTATTTTAACAATGTCCTTACTATGCAGCTAACAGGAAAAGTTCAGACAATTTTCATTAACGTATTTTCAAAAGGGTTTAAAAGTTAGGACAGAACAATGTTTATATGATGTTCCAATAAAGTTATTAATACTTGATTTACATTCTCGTAGTGTTAAGAGAAAACATTCTTAAAACAAAATTCTTGAAGAATTTCTTTGATGTTCCTTTGACACAACTGAGGTTCTTGTAATGGTAACAGAAAACATTCTTAGTACATTCTCTGAACGTTCTTTTAATGTTACTTGTACACAATTGAGGTTCTTGTAATATTAAGAAAACAACGGTCTTAGAACAACATTCTTGTAACGTTTTTTTATGTTATTTGTACACGATTGAGGTTCCTGTAACGTTAAGAGAAAACGTTTTTAGAACAGCATTCTCTGAACATTCTTTTGACGTTACTTGTACACAATCTAGGTTCTCGTAACAGTAAGAGAACGTTCTTAGAACAACATTCTCGGAATGCTCTTTTGATGTTAGTTGTAAACGATTGAGGTTCTTGTAATGTTGAAAGCAAATGTTTTTAAACAACATTATTGGAACATTCTTTTGATGTTACTTGTACACGATCTAGGTTCTTCGTAACGGTAAGAGAACGTTCTTAGAACAACATTCTCTGAACGTTCTTTTAATGTGATTTGTACAAGATTGAGGTTCTTGTAATGTTTAGAAAAAAGCAGTTTTAGAACAACATTCTCGGAATGTTTTTTATGTTATTTGTGCACAATTGATGTTCTCGTAACAGTAAGAGAAAACGTATTCAGAACATTCTGGGAACCTTCATTTGATATTACTTGTACACGATTGAGGTTCTCATAACGTAAAACAACGTTCTTAGAACGACATTCTCGGAAAGCTCTTTTCATGTTAATTGTACACGATTGAGGTTCTTGTAATGTTAAAAGAAAATGTTCTTAGAACAACATTCTCGTAACATTTTTCATGTTATTTGTACACAAATGAGGTTCTCGTAACGGTAGGAGAAAACATTCTTAGAACAACATTCTCGGAACGTTCTTTTGATGTTACTTGTACATAACCGAGGTTCTTGTAACGGTAAGAGAAAACATTCTTAGAGCAACATTGATGCAATTTGTACTTGATTGTTCCCGTCATGTTAAAAGAAAACTTTCGTTCAGCACATGTATTTAAGAAACACTCCCCTAATGTTGATTCTCATAGCATAAAATAGCATAAAATATGGGTGTTTCAAACACAGAGAGAACATACAAATATAAGGTTCTCATAACATTATGACAATGGTAGATTAGAATGTTCCTCAAACATTAAAAAAAAAAACTGGACAGTTTGAATGTTTAAAAAAAAACATTCAGAAATAACATTTTCAACTTAGTGGGAATGTTAGCAAAACGTTCTTGAAACATTTTTTGCGTTCGTGTCTATGCACGAAAGCTCTCAAATGTCATAAATATCTTTGTGTTTGTGTTCTGAAGATGAATGAAGGTCTTACGAGTTTGGAATAACATGAGGGAGAGTAATTAATGAGAAAAATTAATGTAATTTTTTTGGGTGAACTATCACTTATCACAAAAGAACCCTCATGTCGTAAGTGAGAAAGTGATTACCTATCACTTACCCTCATGTCGTTTTAAACCTGATGGGCTTTTTTGGTCACTATATCTGTAAATTGTTTGGAAAAGAGCAGCATGAACATTCTTCAAAATATCTTCTTTTGTGTTCTACAGAGAAAACAAAGTCATACAAGTTTGGAACAACAACAACTATTTAGTATGTCAAAAAACCCATAAGAATGTGTAATTTGCAACAAAAACAACTGACCAATTCAATGGTATTACCGATCCAATCCAATGTTTTTAATTAACCACTTGTTCGGTAAAGAATATAATACAATGACAGAACTAGAATTCATAAGAACATCAATAAATATTGGATAACACACATGGACCGCATTCACACAGCCTGACTCGGGTCATCCCGGTGAAGGAAATGCTTTAAAAAAACAACATGGCGTTTGATGTTTGATGTAGCAGAACGGAGAGTTAGCCTGTGTGACTGAGGTCCAGGGACTCGAAGCAACAAACACATCCAGATTTCATTTTAAAAAAGTGAAAAGTAAATAAATACATACATAAAAAATGAGCAGAAAACATTGAGAAGTGAAAACAAAGTCTGTACATCACCGAGGCTGGGGAGTGGTGTCAAAAGATTTTATGGTTTTGTCGCACTGCCAGAGGAATGAATTTACCGCGTGTAACGGCAGGGAATGCTGGGTCATTAATAACGACGGGGTGCCCTTCAAGCCAACCAATAATAAATAAACAGAAATAAGAGCTTTAACTGTAAATATACAAGGAAAACTAAACGTGCATGATAAAGCCAGCTGGGATGGAATTTACACATAAGATTATGTGCCAATAGAGATTTATATGAGGTAAAGGCCAGACTATGTAAGCACGGTTTGGGTGAACAAGGAACGCCGGAGGTTCGGGTTAAGTATACCAAGCTACTACGACTTCCAGAACAATCCCCACTGCCACCGGCGGCCGAACTGGCTTCTTTGTCATGGTAATTCCCTTTCTGACACGGTCGAATTAAAGACGTTTCCAGATAGCGCACTAAAAATTCAGACGCGCTACTCTTGCCGCGATAGTCTGGATGCTGATGATGGATGTGGTGTGTTACCTCCAGTCCTGATTAAACAGAGGACATCGTGTTCCTGTCTCACCTCAGCAGCTTCCCCTTTACCTCCAACAATCATGTAAATACGAAAAAGAACAAGGTTAACTTCTTGATACAACTTGAACGATTCTCGGCTGCGGCGGCAGATAGCAAACAAAGCGTCGGAGGCTATTGCAGTATTTGCATATTCTGCTTGGGAGAAACTCGACAAATCTGGCTGAATGAATCATGCAAACAAGCCTAAATAAGACCGTGTTCCACGAATGTAACTACAAAGGGGTGGCGCAGCCAGCGTAACAACCTCTGGGACGGCAATTGCCCTGTGGCAATTAGTCAGAAAACTCGCCGCAAGAAAATCCCGCAGCTGCCTCTTATAGTTCTTCAGAAAGGCTGCCAAAAGACAGCTGTGAGCATTCTTTGTTTAGAGGTTCGTTTTTATAATCAAGGCTCGCAATTAAGGTGCCACATTGTTAGCCATCTGCCTTCCTTCGCTAGCCTCAGCTGAGGGCTGTAAAGAGCTATTAGTGTGATATAGAGGTACATTAGCGGCTAATATGGATTATTAGGATACTGGGTATCAGAACGAAACTCCAATTTTGACAGACAAATTGCATAACACTGGTACACCTCCTGTTCGATGCAAATCATGCATGGGGGGGCATTAGAACGAATTGCATGAAATCTGCTCAGAACAGCTCATTATTCACCCCCCCAAAAAAAGCTTATATTTTGTTTTAAAGGGACAGTTCAACCAAAAATTGTTGTTTCAAACCAGTAAGACCTTCGTTCTTCTTCAGAGCGCAAATTAAGATATTTTTGATGAAATCAAAAGCTTTCTGACCCTGCATAGACAACAAAGCAACTACCAAGTTCAAGGCCCAGAAAGGTGGTAAGGATATCAATAAATAGTCCATTTGACATCAGTGGTTTAACCGTAATGTTATGAAGCTACCAGCATACTTTTTGTGCACAAAGCAACCAAAACAAAAAAAACTACTTTATTTAACAATTTCTTCTTCAACACACGTTTACAACAGTACCATGTCGCATGTGTGAAACCGACGGCAGTCGTTATTTTTGTTTTCTTTGTGCAAAGTATTCTCATAGCTTCCAGTGATGGAATAACAGCATTATATATAAACGCCGTTACTAACTGCATTAATTTTTTCAGTAACGAGTAATAACGAATTACTGTTTCCCCCGTTACAACGCCGTTACTGACAATAAATTGCGACGTTACTATAATTTATTATAATTTTATTAATTTGTCAGTTCATCTGAATGGATTTGCAGCGTACCTGTATTTGACGAACCTTAATCTCTAGTATGAAGGCACGTCTAGCCGTCGCTTTGTCTCACACACACGCAAAGAAAGATACAGAGCGAGAGAGTCTTATATACCAGATTCTGAATTGACGCACTAAATTATAATAATGTCGTAATATTATCCTTGACTGACTGATGCTATGTGTCAGATATTTAAAAAACTGTGCCATTAAGCTTTATATCAGATATTTAATATTAGTAAACAAATTTTTTTTTATTCATTTAACATGGGTGGCATCTAAGTTATTTGACATTTAAAGTAACACAATACTTACTTTCCCTGGTAATTAGTTAGTTTTATAATGATGTAACTCAGTTACTGTTTGTGAGAAGTAACTAGTAACTATAATTACTTTTTAAAAGTAACATACCCAACACTGGTAGCTTCATAACATTAAGGCTGAACCACTGATGTCACATGGACTATTTTAACAATGTCCTTACTAGCTTTCCGGGCCTTGAATGTGTCAAAAATATCTTAATTTGCTTCTCGGAGATGAACGAAGGTTCTTACTGGTTTGAAATGACATGAGGGTGAGTAATTAATGACAGAATTTTTATTTTTGGGTGCACTAACTTTTAAGGATGTGGATTTTGTTTTGGACTGAGACATTATTTTCAAGAAAATTAATGTTTTCCTCTGAAGTTGCTATTAGCATTGGTTTTACTATAAAATATTGTTTTTTTAATAATTTTACTAAATTGGGGTGAAATGTGACTGTGAAATTTACTACAAACGCACTTTCCTCTGCTTTTGAACAAAAAAAAAAACTGCTTTTTCAAAAATAAAATCATCCTTTTCTTGAAGTCAATTGCTTCTTTATCAAAACATGCACCAATAACCTCAACATTAATTAAGTTTGCTTGGAACAAAAAGATTAATTGTTCCGATATTAGGACTACTGGCTTTTCATCCTCTCTGAATTTTGGGCTATTTTATTAAAAAAGAAGGTGGATAAAGGTAGAAGAAGATGGAGCGCTGACGTTGAAAAAAGTTGGCGAAAAACTGGGCTACGTTTGCAATCTCACAGGGAAATTAAGAGAGGAACAGGGAGAGATAAGCACAAAACCCCGGCATTAGAGAAGCGAGCTGTAAAAAAGAAAAAGTCTGCTCTTTTTTTAAGGTAAGGAGGATAGTTGAGAGGGCAGAGAATAAGGAGCGGCCCTCATTTTTGAGTCAGCTGTCGCAGTACTCTTTGAAAAACAGGACACGCACCTGGTAGGAAAGAGAAAAAAGCGTGCCTTTGGAAACTAAAGTGAGCCCAGACCACATCTATCGCTTGGAGGAGAACAGAAGGCCAAATGCTGCTTCTCAACTGGCTTTCTTCTGCATGAGCCTTTCCTTTTTAACCTCCTGATCTTCAGTGCTGGAGGTATTCCTGCCTCTGAAATTTACCCATGAGCACTTTTAACATCTAACCTGTGTGTGATATCGCACCATCTGGATTCTTTGTTTTCATCCTCACCCCACCCACGAGAATCCATCCCTGTTTTATTTCTTCCTTAAGCGTGCTACTTCGAAAAGCTAATTATGGGCGTAGCTGTGACCCCCAAGGCTGTTAAAAGTACCTTGTCTCCGGCTCGGTTTGATGTGGCGTATATGCAGTCGAGTGCAATTAAGACCGGCAAGCCGAACCTCTCTTTCCGTCCCTCTAATTCTCGCTCTTTTTCTCGCCGACAGGCTCTGACAGGACAATTTCTCCTCTGTGGGTGAGAAAGTGGGAGATTGTGACACAGACCATCAATAACAGATGGAGGAACTACAAGTAGTGGGGATTTTACAGTGGCACATTTCATCTCAAGTCACTCAAAGTCAATACCTGTGAAAGATAGGAAACCTTTACTCAAGGCTTAAAAATATATCTGCGTAACAACTAGTTAAGGCCGTTTAAGGCCCTAAAGGAATAGTTTGACGCCAAAAATTAAATCTGTCATCAGTTATTCAACCTCATGTCATTTCAAACCCGTATTATGCTTTTTTGTCTGCGGAGCACAAAAGAAGATACTTTGCAGAGTGTCCAAGCTGCTCTTTTCCAGTGAGGTAACAGCTCCTAAAACGATGAAAAGCACCAAAAACGTAACATAAAAGTAGCTTGCATGACTATAAGTGTGGTATATTCTTCTTTTGAAGATATTTTATTTAGTTTGTGTGAGGAAAACGCAAAAATTAAATGATTATTCACAAAAAAGAAGATACTTTGCAAAGTGTTCGAGCTGCTCTTTTCAAGTGGAAACTAGCGTTGTAACAGCTCCTAAAATGACAAAAAGTACCATAAAAGTGACTTGCATGATTGTACATGTGGTATATTCTTCTTCTGAAGATATTTTATTTAGTTTGTGTGAGGAAAACGCAAAAATTAAATGATTATTTGCAAAAGAAGATACTTTGCAGTGTTCAAGCTGCTCTTTTCCAGTGAAAACTGGGGTTGTAACAGCTCCTAAAATGACAAAAAGCACCATAAAAGTATCATAAAAGTGGTTTGCATGACCATATGTGTGGTATTTTATTCTTCTGAAGATATTCAATTCGTTTGTGTGAGAAAAAGGAGCTGTTACAACCCCAGTTTTCACTGGAAAAGAGCAGCTTGGACACTCTGCAAAGTATCTTCTTTTGCAAATAATCATTTAATTTATGCATTTTCCTCACACAAACCTATCAAAGTTTTAAATGATTATTTGCAAAAAAGAAGACACTTTGCAGAATGTCCAAACTGCTCTTTTCCAGTGGAAACTGGGGTTGTAACAGCTCCTAAAATGACGAAAAGCACCAAAAAAGGTACATAAAAGTAGTTTGCATGACTATAAGTGTGGTAAATTACTCTTCTGAAGATATTCAATACGTTTGTGTGAGAAAAACGCAAGTTTTAAATGATTATTTGCCAAAAAGAAGACACTTTGTAGAATGTCCAAACTGCTCTTTTCCAGTGAAACTGGGGTTGTAACGGCTCCTAAAATGATTAAAGGCACCAAAAAAGTAACATAAAAGTAGTTTGCATGACTATAAGTGTGGTATATTCTTCTTATGAAGATATTTGATAGGTTTGTGTGTGGAAAACGCAAGAATCATATGATTATTCGCAAACAAAAAAAAAAACACACTTTGCAGAGTGTCCAAGCTGCTCTTTTCCAGTGAAAACTGAGGTTGGAACAGCTCCTAAAATGACAAAAGCACCATAAAAGTGGTTTACATGACTATAAGTGTGGTATATTCTTCTTTTGAAGATATCTGATATGTTTGTGTGAGGAAAACGCAAAAATTAAATGATTATTAGCAAAAAAAGAAGATACTTTGCAGAGTGTTTAAGCTGCTCTTTTCTAGTGAAAACTGGGGTTGTAACGGCTTGTAAAACGATGAAAATCACTATAAAAGAATCATAAAAGTGGTTTGCATGACCATATGTGCGGCATGTTCTTCTTCTGAAGATATTTGATAAGTTTGTGTGAGAAAAAAGCAAGAATTAAATGATTATTCGCAAAAAAGATATTTTGCAGTGTTCAGGCTGTTCTTCTTCAGTGGAAACTGGGGTTGTAATAGCTCCTAAAATGATGAAAATCACTATAAAAGTGGTTTGCATTACTATAAGTGTGGTATATTACTCTTCTGAAGATATTCAACACGTTTGTGTGAGAAAAAAGCAAGAATTAAATGATTATTTGCAAAAAAGAAGACACTTTGCAGAATGTCCAAACTGCTCTTTTCCAGTGGAAACTGGGGTTGTAACGGCTCCTAAAATGATGAAAAGCACCAAAAAACAACATAAAAGTAGTTTGCATGACTATAAGTGTGGTATATTCTTCTTTTGAAGATATTTGATATGTTTGTGTGAGGAAAACGCAAAAATTAAATGATTATTAGCAAAAAAAGAAGATACTTTGCAGAATGTTCAAGCTGTTCTTTTCTAGTGAAAACTGGGGTTGTAACAGCTCGTAACACAACGAAAATCACCATAATCATAAAAGAGGTTTGCATGACTATGTGTAGCATATTCTTCTTCTGAAGATATTCGATAAGTTTGCATACAGTTAGAATTAAACAATTATTTACAAAAAAGCAAACCAATTGATCTAATATCTCATTCATAATTAGGTTGCCAGATTGATATCATTGAGATCAAATATCACATGTCTGTGAAAGCTACGACTTTTGATTATGAATAACTTTGATCTGTAATCAAAAATCTATCGTACGGCTTCAGAAGATGTTAAATTCAGTGCAGAATTATTTTATGGAGCTTTATTTGCGTTGCCAGACACTCATCTCCTTTTTGCTCGTTAGGAATAATAAAATTGAACAACATGAGTATGATTTACTTTTTGTGTGAAATGTGCAGTTTATACACTGAAAATCCGGATGAGCACAACTTCTTGCAACCCAAAACATATCAAAACCAAAGTTATTTGATAAGTTTGTGTGAGGGAAATACAAAACTTAAACAATTATTTGCAGAAAATTCCATCGATGTGGATCTGAAACCTCATTCATCATCAGGTCGCCAGATTTGAAATCAATGACATGAAACGTCACGTTTCTATGAAAGCTAAAATGGAATAATGACTTTTGTTTATGAATAACTTCGGTCTGTTTCTCGCACAAATCTATTGTATGGTTTCAGAAGACGTTCACTGATATGGATCTGAAACCTCATTCGTCATCAGGTTGCCAGATTTAAATAAAGCTTCCATGAAAGCTACAACGGAATATTGACTTTTGATTGAACTTTTATGGCGCCATTTTTAAAACTGACAGCTTCTGTTGCCAGTTACTCATGTCCCACGTAAGAAATAAAATCATACGGGTTTGGAATGACATGAGTGTGATTTAATTTTCATGTAAAATCCAGATGAGCACCACTCCTCACAACCCAAAACACACCAATACTCAGAAATACTGTATAAATTAGGTTAATGTCTTACAAAGAGCGAACCAAAGTCAAAACGGTCAAGAAATACTGCATAAGCGAACCAATCCCTAGCATTTCCTGGCTGTTTCGATTTGATACTGTGTTTTGAAATGAAATACAATATTTACATGTAGTACCAACCCACCTGCTCAATTAATGCTTATGTAAAAATACATAAACAGTTACCTAGAGTGATTTCTACACTGAATGTACGAAAGAACTTTCTCTTGACGGATCCACTAAAATGAGATGTAACATTAACAGATAAAGAGACGGAAAAGTAAAACTGTTATAGTCCTTGTGAGGTCCAGCAGTGCCCCCTCTGATCATAATGGGGGTAGACTGAGCCGGACGAGAAGGGGGGGGAAGGTGAAAGGCCGTCGGATATCAAAGATAAGGAGGTTTAGGCGAAAGGCTGGCGGAAAGGAGGGGATTATTTGGTTAGAAATGGCCGTGACCCTCCTGTTGACCTCGATGACCTCCTGAACCGTGCCTCTTGTGCTTTCTGCGCTCGTGGTGGGACTTGTGGTGGTGGCGTCTGTAGCGGTGAGATCTCCTTGCTGAGGATACAAGAAAAGAAGTATGAATAAATCTGGTGATCTGATTCTCGATATTGACATTTAGAGAATAAAATAGGGACACTCACACTTCGTACAGATGATCTTGGGTCGGTCCCATTTGCCGTTGGCACGACACTTGATGGTGGGAATGTGGCGCTGGAGGAAACCGTCGCCGCACAGGTAACGCACCACAGAGTGTATGTCATAATGCGAACGCTTCCGGCCAATCAGGAAAGCGTTGTCCACGGTGGGTGGAGCTCCACATAGTACTGCAAGAAAGACAATAATGCAGGATTATGAAAACATAAGTGAATCTTGAATCAATATCAAATGAATCTACATAATTTCACAATACATGTTCCTGGAAATGAACAAACATTAACAGCTAGTAGTTGAAATGGGTACTGCAATCTAAATTCAAAATATTATTTCTTCTTCCCCCTCCTCCTCAGACTCAACACTCATGTGGGTTGCCAGATTGAGGACACGCAACTCGAATGAGCGCAACTTATTTGTGTTTTAATAAGCCTCTGTCACAAAGCTTTTCAGATGGATGCTAAGGCATTTTAGGTAGAATCTGCAATCTCTGACCAGTTCATTTGCTTGCTTCTGTCACTGCATTACGCAGTGTTTTCCAACAACTGGCAACCAGAACTGTCAAGATATCGAGTAAACTGGGAGCTAAACAAAAACAGACATTTTCAAAGTAGAATAACTGGCTGTATTGAGAAATAATAATAATAAAAAAATAATAATATAAAATAAAAAGATAAAAATAATTTAACATTGGCCAATAAATTCTGCATTTATATTTCCTGGTGATTCATTGTGAATTTTATTGCAAATTAAATGAAGAAACAAATGAACGAATGAATGAATAAATGAATGAGTAAATGGATAAATGAGTGAATGACTGAATGAACGAATGAATGAATGAGTAAATGAATGAGTGGGTGAATGAATGAATTAGTGAACGAACAAACTAATGAATGAACGAATGAGTGAATACATGAATGAGTTATTGAACAAATGTACAAAAGAATAAATGAGTGCCTGAACAAATGAATGAATAAATTAATAAATGAGCGAGTGAATGAATGAATTAATGAATGAGTGAAGGAACGAATGAATGAGTAAATGAACGAATGCGTAAACGAATGAATGAACATAAGTGAATGAATGAATTAATTAGTGAATGAACGAAAGAATGAATGAGTGCCTGAATGAATGAATGAACAAATGAGTGCCTGAACTAATGAGTGAATGAATTAATTAATAAATGAGTGAATAAATGAGGGAACAAATGAAAGAGTGAATGAAAGAACAAATGAATGAATGAGTGCCTGAACAAATGAGTGAATGAATAAATGAATGAGTGAACAAATGAATGAGTGAATGAAAGAATAAATGACTGAATGAACGAATGAACAAACAAATGGATGAATGAACAAATTAATGAATGAATGAGTGAAAAAATGAATGAGTGAATGAAAGAATAAATGACTGAATGAACGAATGGATGAATGAACAAATGAATGAATGAATGAATGAGTGAACAAATGAATGAGTGAATGAAAGAATAAATTACTGAATGAATGAACAAATGGATGAGTGAACAAACGAATGAATGAATGAACGAATGAAACAAATGAATGAATGAACAAATGAATGAATGAATGAATGAATGAGTGAACAAATGAATGAGTGAATGAAAGAATAAATGACAATGAATGAATGAACAAACAAATGGATGAATGAACAAATGAATGAATGAATGAATGAATGAGTGAACAAATGAATGAGTGAATGAAAGAATAAATGACTGAATGAACGAATGAAACAAATGGATCAATGAACAAATGAATGAATGAATGAATGAATGAGTGAACAAATGAATGAGTGAATGAAAGAATAAATTACTGAATGAATGAACAAACAAATGGATGAGTGAACAAATGAATGAATGAATGAACGAATGAAACAAATGAATGAATGAATGAGTGAACAAATGAATGAGTGAATGAAAGAATAAATGACTGAATGAATGAATGAACAAACAAATGGATGAATGAACAAATGAATGAATGAATAAATGAATGAGTGAATGAAAGAATAAATGACTGAATGAACAAATGAACAAACAAATGGATGAATGAACAAATGAATGAGTGAATGAAAGAATAAATGAGTGAATGAACAAATGAGTGAGTGAATGAGAGAAAAAAAATTAATGAATATATGAATGAGTGCCTGAACGAATGAGTGAATATAAGTAAATGAACAAATGAGTGAACGAATGAATAAATGAATGAAGGAATGAGTGAAAAAAACGAATGAATAAACAAGTGAATGAAAAAATAAATGAATGAGTGAATGAACAAATGAATGAATGAGTGAACAAATGAATGATAAATAAATAATATAAAAAAAATGTTACACAGATGCCACTTTTAAAGAAACAGTTAATTCCTCATTAATTGTAACAAGAGTTTTTTTTGTTTTCATGTGAACTGCACAGTTTATATGCTGAAAATTAAGATGAGAACCACTCAAAATCATGTAAATAAATACTTAAAAAAAAAAAAAAAAAGATCCAATCAATTTCTTATGGATACAGTCAATTCCTACAAGACATTTTTCTTTGAATACTCACATTAATCCTACTTTATACGTAATTCAGAAGTAAAATGGGTTTCAAATGTTGCATGTTCAAGAACGATATCCTAGGGAAATTATTTTCTCTCGACATATCAGGCATGGTGTATGAAAAAAACTGCTGTAGTCATATTCAACCCTAAAGCACTTAGTGACAGCCTTCTACAGCAGTGCCTCAATGTGACATTTATCTAATTAAACAGCTTTAAACAGCTGCAGTTCCCTTTTCTTTCATTAGGTGTCGCCCTCGTAACTGAAACTCAGCGCACCGCTTGACTGGAGATGCAGGAGTCGACCTGTTCTTTTGTTGCGGCGGGCCAGTGAACATGGCAAGGAAGCAATCGGGGCGCAGGCACAAACAATTAGCCCGTGGTATACGGTTCCTCGTACATTCATACGCTCTGAACAGCAAACCTATAATCCAGCGCCGCTCGTTATAATCACCTCAGCTTGTTCATTTGCAGCGAAACATCATAAAGCTGACCTGTGATTGGAGTGTTTAATGCGTTCACTCCGACAGACTTTACGGCCTTGGTGCTTTAGCTTTTCTCCTTCAAGTGAGATTTTCTTTATCAAACGCTCCAGAGCAAGTCGTGCCATTAACCTCCTCGCAGGATTTCACGGCATTTTCAGAAGCGAATCAATTCTGGGAAGGAACTGCAGGTTATCTGTCGCTCAGTGTGGGCAGGAATTGCCACCTAATCAGTGACGGTATGAGCTGGAATTGATCTGGGAAGTCAGCGGCTGCTTGTAAGCCTGATGAGTTTTGTTGTATGCGGTTTTTTTTTTTTTTGGTTTGTTTTTTTGGTGGGGAGCTTCTTTGTTTGGAGAGAAAGAGGTGTGACCTTCTAGGTTGAGGATTGGAGGGAAATGTCACACTTTAAAACACTCGCTCCTGCACTCAGCAGCCGTCCTCAATCCACACAAGCAGAGTTCTGATTCAGCAATAAATCATAAATAAATAATAGACCATAAAATCAATACTCAATCCTGGACACACTGTACACTGGACTCAAAAAGTATTCGGACAGCTAAGCCATGCTTAAAAATGTATGAATGTCACTATATGTCATTATATATTTTGTACTTAGGATTAATAAACAAACAACACATTAAATTTATTAATAAAAATATATATATATTTTAGTATGCCATGTTATATATCGTGAACAATTTTAAAACAAAATAAACTTTATATTTACACAGATGCTTTTTTCTATTTTAGAAATTATCAATATATAAAACAAACATTACATAATTTTTCTTTTAAATTCTAAATTTTATAAATTATATATTTTAATATATATTTATATATTAATTTTATTAATAAAATAAAATAAAAGCAAGTAAGCAATGTAATAAATCATGTATAACTTTAAAACAAAAACTTTATTTACAAAGATGCTTTTTTATATTTTAGAAATTATTAATACTTAATATATATTTCTTTTAAATTATAAATTCTATAATTCTATAATAAATGTGTATCTATGTACACTAACAAATAGCAAAAAAATAAATTGAATACATTTAATATTAATTTTATTATATTAATGTATTAATTTAGTAATTAAATGTACCAACTTAATTAATTATATATTTTCATATGATATATTTATATATTAATTTTACTTATAAAATAAAAGCTAATGTAGTAAGCAATGTAATAAATTATATGTATAATTTTAAAACAAAAATGGTTTCTTATATTTTAAAGATAAATATATACAACAATCATTGCATTTATTTTTTTAAACATTTCTTTTAAAATGATGAATTTTATCATTTAAAATGCTCTATAATAAAAATGTGTATCTATATACATTAATAAAATTAAAAGTTAAATGTAATACATTTAATATCAATTTTATTAAATTAATTAAATTATTAATTTAGTAATAAAAATGTAAGAATTGTTTTAAGTTAAGTGAATTTATTTAAATTATTATATATATATATATATATATATATATATATATATATATATATATATATATATATATATATATATATATATATATTAATTTTATTAATAAAATAAAATTATTTTAGTAAGCAATGTAACAAATCAAATATATAATTTTAAAAGAAAATAAACTGTTTATCTTTATAAAGATGATTTTTTTATATTTGAGAAAATATAAATACATAAAACTAGCACTGCATTTATTATTAAACAAATATTTATTTTAAAATGATTGATTCTATAAATTAAAATGTTCTATTCTGTAATAAAAATGTGCATCTATGATTTAATAAATAAAAAGAATAAATGTAATAAATTCAATATTGACTATTAAATTAATATATTCATTTAGTAGTTATATATACACACCAATTTAATGAATTATATATTTTAATGTTATATATTTATATATGAATTTTTTTGATGTCAGTAATGTAATAAATCATATGTATAATTTTAAAACAAAATAAGCTTAATATTCACAAAGATGCTTTTTATATTTTAGAAATTATAAATACATAAAACAAACATTGCATTTATTACTAAACATTTCTTTTAAAATGATAAATTCTATAAATTAAATTGTTCTATTCTATAATAAAAATGTGTATCTATATGCTTTAATAAAATAAAAATATGCAATACATGTAATACTGATTTTATTAAACTAATTACATAACTAAGTAACAAAATATAAGAATTGTTTCTAATTTAATTAATTTTATAAATTATATATTTTAATATTGTGTATATTATTTTACATTCATTTTATTAATAAAATAAAAACTATTTTAGTAAGCAATGTAATGAATCACATGTATAGTTTTATTATAAACAAAACAAAAGATTCTTTTTTATATTACAGAAATTTTAAATACATAAAACATTGTTTTATTCTATAATTAATTACATTCTATAAATTTAAAATGTATTCTATATACATCTTTTATAAATTCTAACTTTTTATTAAATTAATTTATCCATTCAGTAAATAAATATAACAATTGTTTTTAGATATTTTATTTATCTTTTAAATAATCTATATTCATCAAGCATACTATGCTTATGTTCAGTATATATATATATATATATATATATATATATATATATATATATATATATATATATATATATATACACACACACACACACACACACACACACACACACACACACACACACACACACACACTTTACTTTTTTTTTTTTTTTTTTTTTTTAATTATTAACCTAAAATATTTAATTCCAATTTTCTTTTAACTTGCCTAACTTTGGAATCTATGTTGCTAATATAGCTTTCTGCAATATGCGGTGGGTTACTTTGCACATATGAAGCGACCGATAACAGATTTTCCTTTCGCTTTCCAGCTGCAAGCTAAAGCATTTTTCCAGAGGACAAGGGAAAGTGTTTTATCGCCGCGCTATCATATTGACCGGACTGCGCAGAATGCCCCAGGATGTGTCTCACCTCATTCATACAAATATCAAAGCTGGCAGGCAAAAGTCAAGGTGATTCAATAACACAGACACAGATAGGGGTTCCTCAACTGAGTCAGCATCACCCTGAGGCTTGTGCTCAACACTCTGGATTCAGGCATCTTAACCTCCAGCAAAACCTGGAGCTCGGCATTAAAACCATTACAACATGAGCGAAACATACGGGCAGATATTGCGGAACGTCTGTTTAAAGCACATATATGAGTTAATATCATGTGACTGTGTATTGGTTGCTGTTCTTGAGGGATTGTTTTATTGTATTAAGGCCGTGCTGGAGGGATTGCATGATCAATAGTGCTGACAGTTTGAATGATAGAATGACTGGGGGAGGGCTGACGGACAAAAGGGGACAGGGAGGCAGGTGGTGGGGGTGGTTGGAAATGTTTCCCAGGTGGTCTTGCAAATGACAGCTGGCTGAGCCGTGTACGTGTGCCAGCCATACGTACTGTTTGCTCAAAATTTAACAAGCACACCATCGATTCAAATCTGCAGCCACTGCATGGAGTAACCCCGCTGTGCACCGTTACAATGACCATGCCAATGTGTATGTGTATTTGAAGATTTTCTGAGAAATTATAAACTTTCTTTGGCTCCATTTGCCCTAGCAAGATCTAAAGAGAGACACTTTAGGTTCTTAAGGACCAACCGGAAAACAGGTTCTGTAGAAGACACCTCTCAGGACCTCCAGACCATGACAGACCTAATCTAGTATTTTGGTATTTACTTGAAATATATAGATATCTAAATAAAATGTGTAAATGTCTACACATTTAAATAAATGAAATGAAATTAATATTAAATTAAATTAAATATATTATAAAATAAGTACTTATTATATTTATAATATATTATTTTTTGATAATTTATTTGTTTATAAGTTTAATATAAATATTTCAAATAAAATTTACATTTGGTTATATGTAGATATTTCAGTTAAAGAGACACAGGTTCAGGTTTCAGGTTCACAAGGGCCAACCGGAGACCAGGCTCTTTAGAAGACATCTCTCAGGACGTCCAGACCATGACAGACCTACTCTGTTATTCTGGTATGTACTCTAAATAAATAAATAAATAAATACATTTCATTTCAATATCTATACATTTACATAAGTAAATTAAAATTAAATTAAATATATTATAAAATAAGTACGTATATAATGTGTTTAATATTAATAAATATTTCAAATAAAATTTACATTTGAATATATAGAGATATTTCAGTTAAAGAGACACTTCAGGTTCACAAGGGCCAACCGGAGAACAGGTCCTTCAGAAGACATCTCTCAGGAAGTCCAGGTCATGACAGCCCTACTCTAGTATTTTGGTATTTACTTGAAATATATAGATATATATATATATAGCTTTCAGATGATGTATAATCAATGATGTATATGTATATGATGATGTATAAAAAAAAAAAAGCACCCTTTTGACTGGTCTTGTGGTCCAGTGTCTCACACACACTATATACATACATATATATATATATATATATAAATATATATGAAGAGTTCAGATGCAAAACCAGCTAAAAGCCATCTTGGTCAAAAATGAGATAATGATACTGAGTGAATGCTCTCGACACATATTATCAAATACTTTTTCTTCAAACTCGCTAAAATACCAGCCTCAGCCCAATCAGAAGTACCTGTACTTACATAGAAACCTATAAATCTGAGCCTGATAAAAATGCATTTTTTTAAGAAAGACGTCAAATGGATTTAGCTGGCTTTGCATCTGAACTCTTCATATATATATCTCCAAAAAAAAAAATCTTCCCATTTAATATCCTTTTTCAATATTTAATTTTATATTTTAATATTTAACATAAATATGTCAATTAAATATTTAGTTTAAATATGTAGATATTTCAGTCAAACATCTCATTGGAAATCCTAATACCTACCATAAGTAAGCTCAAACACATTTTAATAATGAACTGACTTTTTAAATTATGGAACGGAGGGCAGGATTTCAACAGGAAGTGAGAAACGTGTTTCTCTGGCTCTCCAGAGCAGGTCCTTCATAGTCTAGACCTCCTGAGGGGCATTCTCTGATGAACCTGTTCTCCGGTTGGCCCTCGTGAACCCAAGGTGTCTCTTTAAATCTAGCTAGGGCAGACGGACCCGACGGATTCCATACCCTCAGTCTGCTTCGTATGTAAATGACCAGATAAAACGAGTCTAACGAGCCCATAGAGGTGTGGGTGAAGCAGATTACGTCAGGCCTAGACAGATAAAAGTGGCTGAAGAGAACCAGTCATGTCCACCATGTCATGATTGAAGCTTTGAACACACAGCCCTCCCAAGGACCCACCATCACATACTCAGAACAAAATGAATGACAGTTATTGCTGAGCTCATTGTCTGATGTCGAAAAATGTGAGATGAATTGGTGAAGAGGGAGCTGCTGAAAATCAACTCGTACAAACTGACATGACAAGCTCGGAGTGACATAAAAGGAAAGCGAGGAATGGAATGATTTAGAATATTGATCCTGGTTATAGAAACAGTTTCATCAAAAATGTTGGATGAGAAAAAAAAAAATCATAGTACAAAAAAACAAAACAACGACAATATTACAAAATATAACAAGTGTATAAACGACTAAATTTTTCTAAAGAAACACTGTCCAACAGTGCACCAACAGGTAAAGTTACAGCGGGAGTCCATGTTTCTCTCGCCTCCCCTGAGCCCACTGAGTTGTAACACACACCCTAAAACATGCAATGGGTTTGTTGGGGGGTAATTGAGAATGAATGGGGAAAAGTAACATGAGAAGAGGCAATGCCTCGTTCGCGATATGATTGGATATGACTGGTAATGTTTTCCTGTAATTGGTTCATGAGATAAATCCTGCGTCTTGTGTTCATATGCATTCCACGTTCGCGAATCAGTCTGAATAAAAAATATAACGGTGTTAATGGGAAGACTAATTTAGAAAAGTAAGTAAACAATGCACACACTTCGATATAACCACTTTGTTACATCAAAAAAAGGCTTGGAATGGCCTGAAAACATGATCTGTGGGAGTTTTTAGTGAGTAATCAGCTTGGTGAAATTTAAAGTAAATCTCTGTGTTTGTGACCAGTATTTACTGAGCTTTGATGACTGATGATCCGAAGAATTCAAAATTAGTTAAAGTTTCACAGGTTTGGAACATGAGAGTGAGTAATGACTACAGGATTTTCATTTTTGGGTGAACTTTCCTTTTAAAAAAATGACAGAAAAGCATAAAAGTATCATAAAAGTGGTTGATATTACTCAGGAACTGTATTTCATGTCTTCTGAAGTCACATGATAATAGCTTTGTGGGAGAACAAATCGTTCTTTTGACTTTTGACTTTCGACAACGAATCATTGAATTGTTCACTTAACCAGTCTTAAATGATTTGTTCATTAACCAGACTGATCAGGTTCTTGAGTTCAACTCACTGATTAATGGAAAAGTGACCAGTACGTGATTCAAAATAAATCTTTTTGTGATCCACAGGAGAAAAAAAGTCAAATATAGCTGCAAGCAGCGATTACTGGGGTTCAATCGTTTTAAGGCATTTAAGCACATATGGAAAAAACATAATGTAGCAAGACTTTTTTTTGCCAATAGAGGTAATTTACCATTGAAATATTATGTTTTGTAATGTTTATGACTGTTGTAGTGCCAGATGTGGTCTGATGTGCATAAAACTTTGCATAGTTGTTTAGAATCACCTGTCGCATGTGGTCACCAGGTTTTGAGAAGTTTTGAGTTTTCCTTTAAGCTTTATAGGATTTTCGGTAAATTTCGGACAGGCCCCTTTTCCAAACGACTCCATTAAAGCTTTCCAAAGGGTAAATTTCAACATGTTTTGATAATTATTGACATAGAGAGTTCAGAGAATTGTACCGCAGTGTTTTTTTCCAGACTGATCGAAAAACCCAGCACTAGTTAGCAAAAGCAGTTTTTTTTACACCTTCTCAATAATTTAACAAACAATTTGATTGACAGCAGTGGTTCTAGAAGCAAAGTTGCCCAGAATGAGGAGTTCTATGGTTTGATACAAACCATAAACCGTGTAATGTACAATCGTTTACACTCTTGAAAAATGCGATCTCGCCCACTCAGTGGCTGACTTCTTTCAAATTTCTCACAGACCTTTGGGGCCATGAGTCGAACAGGCCCACCGAGTTTCGTTCTGTTTGGCCTCTGTTAACCTTGTCTAAGGGTGCTTTCACACTTGCCACTTTGTTTTGGAACCTGGCACGTTTCCCCCCTTAGCTCGGTTCGTTTAGGCATATGTGTACATGGCAATCGCGCTCGGATCCGCGCCAAAACAATCGGTCCAAGATCGCCTGAACGAGGTGGCCTTGGCTCAACTGAAAACAAACTCTGGAGCGGTTCGGTTGTAGTGAGAAAGCAGTTCGATCCAACGGACCAATGAACCAGGCTATATCACATTGTATAATGGGTAATTACAGTTCCGTGAACAGCAGTAGCTTTGTTGTTTTGCTAACGCCTTTAAAAATGTCTGTGTGCCGCACGTCTTCGTCATTCAAAATCAAAGTGCACCTTTTCATTTTACAATGCTGTCTTATTGCTCTCTTTGTAGTAGGTGTATTTTAAAAATGTTTTCCCAACGAATCCTGGACTCCTGCTCAAAATAAATTAATATAACGACAGCTACGAAAAAATGCAACAATAAGCCAGCAAAGCTGTTGTTGTTCCTTCCTGACAGATGACAGCTGAGCGGAATCCTGGAAAATAAACCGTGGAACTTTGACCAATGAGAGGACAGTTTACTCGCGCGTGACTTGTATTAACAAATTTGGTCCATTTACAAACTTTGCCGTGTGAAATGAACCGCACCAAGAATAAAAAGCAACATTGTAATAATTTTAATCACTGTTTTGGAACAAAGCAATCGAACTACAGGTGTGAAAGCACCCTAACAGGTGCTCAAACTTCATTGGCCAATGGCGGCCATGTTTTTTTTTTTGAGATACGCAAATGTCTTTCTAGACACTTGTGGCACTTTGGACCAAGACCGTGCACAGTGATTTTCATGTTGATAGGACCAATGGTTGCCCAGTTATAGCCATTTCTTATGCTTTTTTCCCCTCTTATAGCACCACCAAGTGGCCAAGCTCCAAGATTTTTGTCCTGCAACCTCAGATACAGCTTTTACATACGTGTTCTGAGTTGGGTGAAGACATCTCATTCCGTTCAGGAGTTATAGGCATTTTACTAAAAGCGGCCCCGCCACCTTTCGAATGGCTGGCATCCCTTTTTTGCTAGGCTCACGACTGAATCTGAAGCATGCGTTTTGTCCGGCGTGAGCCAAGGATTCCAACGACTGACAGTTTGGGTGACGATTTTGTACTTTTGATCACAGTAGCGCCCCCATCAGGCCTACTGGGGCGAGACTTGGTGACGTTGTAGGTGGTGTGAGTACTACCATCCCTCCAAATTTCAAGTCTCAATGACTTACGGTTTGGTCTACTTGATCAGTGTTACGTGGAGATCGCCGATCTGTGACCATTCCAACAATTACAATAGGGTTTCTGAATGACATTAAAGTAATGACAGGAGAAGCAGCTTGGATTTCAAACAAAGGATGAGATACAAATGAAAGAGCATATAAGGAACATCTCATGAAGACCAAGAAGATGTGAGAACTAGAGGATTAGCTCACTTCCAGAATAAAATTTCCTGATAATTTACTCATCCCCATGCCATCCAAGATGGTCATGTCTTTTTTTCATCAGTCGAAAAGAAATTAAGGCTTTTGAGGAAACATTCCAGTATTTTTCTCCATACAGTGGACTTCACGCATTAAGTAATCACGTTGAAATGGTCAATCGTGGATTGTTCTTCATCTGTGTACTTCGGTAGGAAGGGTAGGGTGAAAAACTCATCTCATTTTCTCCTCCAACTTCAAAATC
This sequence comes from Cirrhinus mrigala, assembly GCA_036247105.1. Taxonomy (NCBI): domain Eukaryota; kingdom Metazoa; phylum Chordata; class Actinopteri; order Cypriniformes; family Cyprinidae; genus Cirrhinus; species Cirrhinus mrigala. Next base: position 21,528,884 of record CM070028.1, on the reverse strand, counting down.
GTTTTTTACCGTTTTTTTTGTAAAGCACGTTTGACTTTCTGTGCACGTTCAGTTTGTAAACACTGGGTCTGTGACTATGTAATGCGTGAGGTCAAGGTAGCGCAAGACGAGCCTATGAGACCCTTGTTCCTTGGCTGGGATTGTGTAGAGCCCTTTAAAGCTGCATTGAAACTGCAATTTGGACCTTCAACCCGCTGATCCCCTTTGAAGTCCACTATATGGAGACAAATCCTGGAATGTTTTCCCCAAAAACCCTCATTTCTTTTCGACTGAAGAAAGAAAAACATGAACATCTTAGATGAAATGGGGGTGAGTACATTATCAGGATTTTTTTATTCAGGAAGTGAACTAATCCTTTAAGTTAACAAAAGGAGGTCAGCACTGGAGGAAACAGTACAGTGTGGTTTAAAGCGGGCGGGACAGTATTTGTCCTCTTTTCCCTCACCTGTGCCTTTCTTGCAGATGTAGGGCAGGTTGTAGTTGCAGGGCACATCGTTCCATTTGCCGTTCTCATGGGCGATCATCACCACGCAGTCCTCTCCGCCAGCAAAGAAATTATCCGGCTGGTTCTCCCTCCAGTTCTCATATTGCTGGAGGAGAAACAGGGATATTTCAGGTCTAAATTCAATCCCATGGCTTTACTAGGTATTTCGTGTACCGTCTTATATATCCGTTGCATTACAAATGGGTTTTCAGATGCTCCTAATGGGTCTGATATAATATATTATATAAACTTGTTTGCTGCTTAAATGGCTTTGAAAACTTGCAAGAGAAACTTGAGCATCCATTTGCATAATCTTTCTGATCATACTGCTTGCATTATTATACTGTGATTAGTTTAAGTGATTCATTGTACTGTATGTTTTGAGACTTGTACTAAAATGTGCATTTTATTATAAATCATATATTAATATTTTAAAAATGTATATTAAATGTGATATTTCATATGTTGACAGATATATATATATATATATAGTGATTAAATATTTAGTTTAAATATAAAGATCTCAATAAAATATCTATTTAACATAGTTTAATAAATAAAATATATCTAAAAATAAATAATTAATTCAACAAAAAATTGTAATAAAAGTAATATTTTATTTGTTGTCTATTTTAAATGCATTGATAAATCAAATAACTATTTTAATTAAATTAAAAACTAAATCCTATAAAATATATTAATAAATGTTAATTAATATATTTCTAATAAACATTAATAAAGTTAATAAAATATTAGATTAAATTAATTAAAATATTTTAAATATACACAAATTAAAAAAATAAATTAATACAATAAAAATAAGTGTTAATTAATACATTTAAATTAAATCTTATATTTATTCTGTTAATAAATATATTTCAATATAGATATTTCAATAAATGTCTATTTAAAATACATGAAACACAAATAAAATGTATATAAAAAAATTAAGTAAAAAAGCTAATAAAATATTAAAATAATTATTTATATTAAAATTAATATTTTATTTATTGTATTTTAAACATGCAAATACATTTTATCTCAATAAAACATCTTTTTAAAATGTAATATATTTAACCAGAAGAAATGTATGAATGTATCTAAAATTAAATATTTAATTAAACAAAGAATAGTATTAAAAGTAATATTTCATTTGTCAATGGATATATTTCAATTAAATATCTAGTATAAATATATAAATATTTCAATAAAACATGTATTTAAAATACATGAACAAATAAAATGCTTTTATCAAATTAAAAATTAAATAAAAAGCTAATAAAATATTAAAATAAATGTCAATTTAAATATTTTATTTAAATGTAACATTTTATTTATTGTCCATTTTAAACATGCAAATAAATTATATATTACTTTTTTAATTTTCATTTGTTGATGGCTAAAAACAAACAAAAAAAATCTAATTAAATATTAAAATAAATGTTCATTTGAAATTCTTATATCAAATATAATATTTTATTTGCAGACAGATATAAACATCCTAATTAAATATTTAGTGTGGTTAGAGATATAAACATTCCAATTAAATATTTAGTTTGGTTATAGAAATAATCCAACAAAACATCTACCGAAAACACATGAATAAAAATATATAGATATTTTAATAAAACGTCTTTTTAAAATACATAAATAAATTAAATGTACACAAAATAAAAAAAAGCCAATAAAATATTAAACACATTTAAATATTTATCTTTTAACTATATTATTTTATTATGTTTGTAAAATGCTTTGAGATGCTTCTTTTAAAGGCGCTATATAAAATAAAGTTAATTTTTATTATTATTATTATTTAAAATACACAATTTTGACATTAAATTACATTTAAATATTTACATTAAATGCTAATTTTATTTACTGTACATTTTAAATATACAAATAAATTATATATCACTTTTTAATTTGTTAATGGATAAAAGCTAAATTACAAAACAATTAAATATTAAAATAAATGTTCATTTAAATTCTTATATATAATATAAATATAATATATTATTTCTTAATGATAGAAATATTTCTATTAAGTATTTAGTTTAAATATAGAAATAATCCAATAAAACATCTATTAAAAATACGCAAAAAATAAAACTGATATAAAAATTTTATTTAACAAAATCAAATAAAATATAAAAATAAATGCTCATTTCAATATTTATATTAAATGCTATATTAGGATAAAAACATTTAGTTTAAATACATAGATATTTCAGTTAAACATTTAATTTAAATATAAAAATATTCCATAAATTTGTATACTCTGTATAAATTTTATAGTGATTGTGCCAGGCTCACCAGATCCATGTTATCGGTCCACTGAAAGTCGTCTTCCACCATCCTGTCATTCAGACCAATCCATGTGTTTTCATGGCACAGTCCTGTTAAAAACAAATTTTTTGCATTCATTTTCAAATTTTTACATCCAACACATATTTAAAACGTGCATATTTCACCATATATCTGATGAAGACAATACCAGGTGTAACCAGCAACCACTGAGTGCCAGTTTAATACCATGAGTAAATAGAGTCTTACTGTCATAAAATGCAGAGCTAATGCTTCCCCTTTAAATCATAGTGTGCTTTATGTGTCCTACAGGGCCAGTGGGAGCCGAACGATGGTGTTATCACAATCACAATTCAAGCTCAAGCCAGAAACCATCAGATCGTCCCCAAGATGCATTTGTGAGGTTTTTTTTTTTTTTTTTTCCGGCTGTAATGGAATTTCAATCATGGTGTTACTGATTAACATCATTACAGGGCCCATTAATCTTCCTAATGGCTGTGCCCCCTTTATTGCAGGGGTGGAGATGTCCATTTTCAAGGCGATTAAACACACTTTTGGTGAGCGCCGTGGCTCGGTGTGCAGACAGCATGCTGTGAGAGGCCACACCGAGCGTCATTACGACGGATTTAGGCTGAACTAGGGGCGGGAGACATAATGCAATCTGTGGCGTGCGGGAGGTCAGCGGTCCTGTTGCTTGTCTTAGTTATCTGGCTGGATATTTATGAATCTGGGCTACGCAAATAGTTTTAGTCAAAGCTAATTGGGTAAAACAGACAAAGATTAGCCACAGATACCAGCTATTTGCTGGTTTATGTCCCATGAAGAACAGGGTTGCGCAAAATACAGAATTTAGGAATTGGTTTCTGTTTAATGAGAGTGAACCGTGATTTGCAATTGATTTTGTGCCGCAAATCGATGTTAAACTGTCCAAAATGTACACTTATCAATGGTAAATGTGAATATAAACTGGATTCGATGGCTAAATAAAACAAAAAGGTAAGGACAAACATTTTATGCGGAAACTCATCAAATCATACACAAAATGTTCAGCACGTTACACCACCAAAATGAAAATACGAGCAGCCAAATAATTAATAAAATTAATTATTATTTATTATTATTATTATTTATTTATTTTATTTTTTTTACAACATTAGTATTTGTTCAAAATATTGTTTGGTATATGCTGTTAATGCTATTGGTAACAAAATAAATGCAAATAAAATAAAATAAAATTCATCAAATCATACACAAAAATATTCATTACATTACACCAACAAAATGAAAATACAAGCAACCAAATTAATAAAATTACTTAATTAAAATTATTAAAATATTTTTATTATTATTATTATTATTTAACGGCACCAGTATTTGTTCAAAATATTGGTCCACCAAAATGAAAATACAAGCAACCAAATGAATGAAATTAATTAATAAATACATTTTATATTTAATGAATAATGAAATTTATTTTGTGTATGATTTAAAATTATTAAATCATACACAAAATATTATTCACATCACACCACCAAAATAAAAATACAACCAACCTAATTAATGAAATTACTTCATAGAAATTATTTAAATATTTTTATTATAATTATTATTTTTAAACTATATTAGTATATGTTTAAAATATTGGTTTGTATATGCTGCTAATGCTGTTGGTAAAAAAAAAAAAAAAAAAAAAAAAAAAATCAAATCAATTCAAATCAAATCAAATCAAATAATACACAAAATACTCATCATATTACACCACCAAAATGAAAATACGAGCAACCAAATTAATAAAATTACTTTGTAGAAATTATTTTTAAAAAATGTATTATTATTATTTTTTAACTATATTAGTATATTTTTAAAATATTGGTTTGTATATGCTGTTGGCAACAAATAAATGAAATAAAATAAAATAAAATAAAACAAAATAAAATAAAATACATAAAATCATACACAAAATATTCATCATATTACACCACCAAAAAGAAAATACGAGCAACCAAATTAATAAAATTACTTTATAGAAATTATTTTAAAAAAAATTTATTATTATTATTTTTAAACTAGATTAGTACGTTCAAAATATTGGTTTGTATATGCTGTTGGCAATAAATAAATAAATAAATAAAATAAAATAAAACAAAATAAAATAAAGTAAGATAAAATAAAATAAAATACATCAGATCATACACACAAAATATTCATCACATTACACCACCAAAATGAAAATATGAGCAACCAAATTAATAAAATTAATTCAGAAAAACTGTTAAAATATTTTAATTTTATTTATTTATTTATTTATTTTTTACTACATTAGCACTTTGTTGGGAATATTGATTCGTATATGCTGTTAATGCTATTGTTAAAAAAAAATTAATAAAAAAAATAAATATATATAACATTTAATATAATAATAATAAAATAATAATATAATATAATATAATGTTGGCATGTCAACATTTTGGTACAATTTTCTAAATAAAAAAGACATTTTTTAAATGCATACACAATACTATTTAAAAGTCTGGGGTCACAAGTATTTTTTGTTAATGAAATTAACACTTTTATTTAGCAAAGATGTGTTCAGTTTACCTAAAGTGACATTAAAGTCATTTATAATGTTACAATAACTTCCATTTAAAACAAATCCTGTTCTCTTTCATTTTCTTTTTACCAAAGAATTCTGGAAAAAAAAAAAAAAAAAATGTAGCACAGTTTCCACTAAATTTATAAGCAGCACAACTATTTTCAAAATTGATAATAAGAAATGTTTCCTGAGAAGCAAATGAGCAAATTATAATGATTTCTGAAGGATCACGTGACTCTTAAGCCTGGAACAACAATGCCAAAAATTCAGCTTTGAATCACAGAAATAAAATACATTTTAAACAATTAAAACAGAAAACAGTAACTTTAAATTGTAATAATATTTCAAAAAAAATTAAATGCCTTTCAAAAACAAATCTTACCGACCCCAAACTTCTGAATGTTAGCGCATCTGCTAACGGTTATTTTTTTCAGTTACAGAACTGTGTGGGATGAACCCTGATACTAACCGTTAATGAAGTCTTGCTCTTGTGTGGAATGGATGCTAGCCAGATGACCGCTGTGCTCTCTGCAATCCTTCTCCGCGTCTTCCCATGTGTGTCTGCGGGTGAAGTACCTGTAGCAGTGGCCGTGAAACTTCCTCCAGTTGTGCTCACAACCCTCAGTATCTGCCAGGAGACCGAAAGAGAGCGTGAGGTAATACAGAAAAGAGCCTGAGACGTTACCGAAAACGCTAACGTTACTTGTTAGCATTTAACACTCCTTCAACACAACTGGCTCAATTGGCATAACAATGTGAGGGAAAAGTTGAAAGATTAGCATGAATTTCTTAGCATTTGTGTTTAAAATAGCCCATTCAGCGATTAATCTCACACATAGCGACATGCTAGCCTACTTTAGCACTCAACTTTAGCTCTTCTGACACATCCGAGCGCTTTATTCGGCCTTCTTTGTTGTGTCACTCTAATCCGTGGCTGTGAACATAAGCAGTTTAGCATTAGCAAAACCACGTCTTAATCTATTCAAATGACAACGATCGAGAAACGTCTACCGCCGCTAAGTTCAACGGCTAATTAAGCCTTGTCACATCCCTGTCAGAACTGCCTCTTTCGAGCCCCCCGGGACTCTGTAGCACATCTGGACGCATGACGAACAGATAATCGGTGCTTTTCTGAGCGCGTGCGGCTTCGTACATTTGTGTCTGTGTATGAGCGTGAAGGTTTTAGCGTCCCAGACTTCCCATTTCATGAAGCTTCAAGCACTACGCTGCCTTTTTTACTTCCAGCAAATTTAAAGCGACGTTGGTAAATTGGCTGCTGCAAATTGGCCCGTATGGGGCTCTGTTTAGCATGCAGAACGCGGGGCAGAGGAACAGAATGTACCGCAAGAAAGTATTTAAGGCGCCACGACCACTGCAGTCGCCGTGGGTCTGCGTGTCCAACATGTTAACGTCGACTGTCAATCACATCACTTCTTCGTTTTCTTGATCAGAACGAAAATGTTATCATAATTTGCTTTTCTCTGTTAGAAATACTTGCCTAGACGGTGCTTTTGGTGAAGTGACTAGTGAAATTGCTTAAGGAGCTTCGTAGGAAAACCAGTATCCAGTCATGTTCCCTCAAAACGAAAAGTTTCATTACAACCTTAGTGAAAATTGTATTATTAAATTATTCATCTAAATTTAAGTTTTATATCTTGTGATGACACATACATTAAATATTCCACACATTACACCAAGAAAATGAAATTATGAGCAACACAATTACGATTTTTCTTCATAAACATCAGCATTATATAAATATATATGTAATATTATAATATTGTTATGGAGTTAAAACTAAAATAAAATAGCATAAAAATCTGAATATTTAAAAACAAAAAAAAGTAAAATAATATTGTAAATGCTATTGGTCAATAATAAAATAAATAAAAATATTTAAAAATATATGTAATATAATAACATTGTTATGTGGTCAAAAATATAAATATTTAAAAATATATATGTAATATATATGTGGTGTGAATGCTATTGGTCAAAAATAAAATAAAATAGCATAAAAATGTGAATATTAAAAAAATAGATATGTAATACAATAATATCGTAAATGCTATTGGTCAATAATAAAATAAAATAAAAATACAATTAAATATTTTAAAATATATTTAATATAATAATATTGTTATGTGGTGCTGTGAATGCTATTGGTCAAAAATAAAATAAAATAGCATAAAAATGAAAATATTAAAAAAATATGTGTAATATAATATTGAAAATGCTACTGGTCAATAATAAAATAAAATACAATAAAAAATATTTTAAAATATATGTAATATAATAATATTGTTATGTGGTCAAAAATAAAATACAATATAATTATTTAAAAATATATATGTAATATAATAATATTATGTGGTGCTGTGAGTGCTGTTGGTCAAAAAATAAAAGAAAATAAATAAATAAACTTAAATAAAAAATCTGAATATTTACAAAATATATGTAATATAATAACATTGTTATGTGGTTCTGTGAATGCTCCTGGTCAAAAATACAATACAATAAAATAAAAATCTGAATATTTAACAAATATATGTAATATAATAATATTGTTATGTGGTCAAAAATAAATTAAAATCTAAATATTAAAAAAAATTATGTAATGTCATGTAGTGTTGTGAATGCTATTGGTCAAATAAAATAGCAAAAAAAGTGAATATTAAAAAAATAGATAACAATAGATAACTGTATAGATAATACAATAATATCTTAAATGCTATTGGTCAATAATAAAATAAAATACAATAAAATGTTTTAATATATATTTAATATTATAATATTGTTATGTGGTCAAAAATAAAATCAAAATATTAAAAACATATATGTAATATAATAATATTGTTATGTGGTGTTGTGAATGCTATTGGTAAAAAAATTAAATAAAATACAATAAAATATTTTAAAATATATTTAATATAATAATATTGTTATGTGGTAAAAAATAAAATCAAAATATATAAAAAAATGTAATATAATAATATTGTTATGTGGTGCTGTGAATGCTATTGGTCAAAAATAAAATAAAATAGCATAAAGATGTGAATATTTAAAAAAATATGTGTAATATAATATTGTAAATGCTATTGGTCAATAATAAAATAAAATAAAATACAATTAAAATGTTTTAAAATATATGTAATATAATAATATTGTTATGTGGTTCTGTGAATGCTCTTGGTCAAAAATACAATACAATAAAATAAAAATAAAAATCTGAATATTTAATAAATATATGTAATATAATCAGTGTTATGTGGTGCTGCGAATGCTAGTGGTCAGTTAAATATATACATTTTCTTAATTCACCCGCCACTGGCAGGTGTGGCAAATAAAAACATTTCAGATGCTGTTTAGGCATATTATTAATGGAGCTGAAATGATTGCAAAAACTTTTTTATTTAAATATATGGCATTTCTTGTTTTAAAACCTCTGCTTCCACAAGTTTGCATTCCCTGAAGATCACAAACGCAAAAGATTCAGAGCTACATTTCGAGGGCTGCCCTGTTTAACCTGAGTCAGAGGGATCTAGCCTGAAGCTTAACCTGAAAGAAAATACTGCCTGGAACAAAAGCATCACGATTCTCTCTCATACGCCTTGGCATTCAAGTTGCTTTCTGTTCTCTAGGGAGAAAACAGTCTGGCTGCTCTTTCACTGCTGCTGGAATGCTGGATCTGAGACAACACATGCCATGCTTCCCAAAGGAGGATGAAAAGCGTTAGCTAATCTATAAGGCAACAGCTAATGTTTAATGTAACAATAGTTTTCAACTGGTGGGTGACAACCCAAAGAAAGAGTTGCAGGTTTGATAGGGTTGAGAATAGTAGGGAAAAACAATGCTAAATGTAGATAATAAAATGCAGTCATCATATATATGGGTAGGATAGTAAAATAAACAAAAGTTTATAGACTTTTAAATGGTTCCGATTTATAATTTTGGAGCATCTATTTAAGGGCAAATAGCTCGCCTCGTTGGCAGAGGCTATTTACACTAACTCCGCCCACCAACAGCAGCTCCAGTGGCATAAGTAGTAAAGCGAGTAGCAATTACTTTTTGATGTGATCAACCCAATTTCGAATCCGTCTTTTGCCAAACTTCTTTTCACATCACATATCAGGAAGGCATTTATTTTCTATAAAAATGAAGGAAATAATTGAAAAGTGAAAAATAACGTGCCTCACGGGTTGTCATCGGTTAGGGTAAGGTGTAGGGAGGGCTTTACTGTCCCAAAGCAGCATCCATTGAATATTTGTAATAAAAATTATAATTTACACTCAAGAAGCTATTTGCTGTCCTATAGCTATCTGCACTTAGCATAAATAGCATATTGCTAAAAATACTGCTATTTTAATCTAAATTAATGTAAATAGCATCGAATTGTTATTTACGCTAGTGCAAATAGCTGTTATACATTTTTGATTCCCATATATATTTTGATGCGAAAGGCTTTGAACAAAGCAAAATAATCAAACAAACAAAAAAACAGACTATATTAAATCCTGTTTTTTGACCAGTTGTTTTTCCACTATCCTATCATTTAAAGACAAAAAAGCCACATAACTAACTAAATAAATAAATACCTGTTCAATTACAGTGAGGATAAACAATTCATATTTAGAAACAAACAAACAAAACAAAACAAAAAACAAAACAGAACGATTTTAAATACCAATATTTAATCTGTTGTTTTTCCACGGTACTATAATTTAAAGGCAAAAAAAGCCTAATACAAAATACAAACAAATAAATAAAGAAAAGTTCAATTACAGTGAGGATAAACGTTTCATATTTAGAAACGAAAAACAAGCAACCAAACCAAACAAAATAAAAAATATTTATTTATAAACTTAAACATTTATAAACTAAAAAATATTTATTTAGAAACAAACAAGCAACCAAACAAAACAAAATAAATAAACAACACAAAATCAAACAAAACAGACTATTTTAAATACCAATATTTAATCTGTTGTTTTTCCACGGTACTATAATTTATAGGCAAATAAATAAATAAAAATACCTAGTCAATTACAGTGAGGATAAACATTTCATATTTAGAAACAAACAAACAAGCAACCAAAACAAAACAACACAAAAAAATATTTATTTATTTAGAAACAAACAAGCAACCAAACAAAACAAAACAAAACAAACTATTTTAAATACCAATATTTAATCTGTTGTTTTCTACAGTACTATAATTTAAAGGCAAGAAGGCCAATTATAAATAAATAAATACTGGTTAAATTACAATGAGTATAAATAGTTTGTGCAATGAATAAAATTGGCTGCTGAGATCATGAAACTATCAAAATTCATATTTAGAAAAAAAAAATATATATATATATATTTTTTTTCTTCCACTGTCCTGTCATTTAAAAGCTAAATAAATAAATAAATAAATACATACATACCTAAATAATATTCACTTGCAGTGATGCTAAACAGTTTGTGCAATGAAAAAAATTGCAAACAAACAAACAACAAAAACAAAACAAAAAAAAAAACAACTATATTAAGTACAGATTTTTGACCAGTTGTTTTTCCACTGTCCTGTCATTTTTAGACAAAAAGCCAAATAAATAAATAAATGTTCAATTGAAGTGATGATAAACAGTTTGTGCAATAAAGAAATTGGCTGCCAAGAGCATGAAACTATCCAAATGTATATGTAGAAACAAAAACAAAACAAAACTATATTAAATACAGATTTTTGAGCTGTTGCTTTTTAGGAAATCCTAAATCAGTTCCTCGATGGATCCTACACCAGTTTGCTTTGCTTTGTTTTGCAGTTTACTTACTGTTTTGTCTTGCTTTCCTCTGCTCTGCTTTTTATTGTTGTTTTGTTTTGCCCAGGTTTTATTTTTATTTTGGTTTGGTTTTTGTTTTGCTATGCTTCGCTTTTGTTTTTGCTATGCTCTGCTGTTGATCTGCTTTGTTTTGCTTTGTTTTGTAGTTTTGCTTTGCTCTGCTTTTTGTATTGCTTTGGTTTTTTTTTTTTTTTTTTTTTTTTTTGCTTTTTGCTTTATGGTTTGTTTTGCACAGCCTTTTACATCAACAGCAAAATATATATTATAATTTTCTGTATTTTGAAAGTTGCTAAACATTTGTTTGTTTTCCTATCCTAATTACATGTGTGATTGATGCATTTTATTATTTACATTTAGCATTGTTTTCCCTGCCTGACCCTATCAGACTTGCAAGCCATTTCAGTTTCCATTGTCCTGTCACTTTTAAGGCAAAAAGCCAATAAATAAATTTCAGTGAAGATAAACAGTTTGTGCAATGAATAAAATTGGCTGAGAGCAAAAAACAACAACAAAAAAAAACAAAGAAAAAAAACAAAACAAAAAAGAAATCGCTGTTTCTTTCTTTCTTTCTTTCTTTCCTTCTTTCTTTCTTTATTTATTTTTAAATAATCTTTTAATTTATAATTAAAAACATGACACTAAACATACAATATATTCAATCACACCAAAACACAGGTTGGTATACGGTGTTGAGAATGCTCTTGGTCATAAAATAAATAATATAAATCTAAATAAATAAACAAACTATGCAAAATTCAGTCACAGCTTTGATCGCTAAAATTGTTTGTTTTTACAAATATTTTTTTTCTACTTATAAATACATAACATTTAATAAGCTAAATGTCAAACTAAACTAACAATTTTTATTTATCCAGGGCACACTTTTTTATTAATTTAAAAATGGCTGATTTTATCTGCTTTGAATTTTATGTCCATTTTTTTTTCTAAATTTAGGAAATCCTAAATCAGTTCCTGGATGGATCCTACACCAGTTGCAGAGCCGCAAAGCCAAGCGTTGTAATGGGCTCCCCACGGATGGCCTGTAATTGCTCTCAATAAACCAAGCTGATGCACCTTGTGGCTGTGAGCATGAGTGCATGAAACCCAAGTGTTTTCAGCTCGCATCAGCTTTAACAAGCGCCAGGCGCTTTAAATCAAGTGCGCCAACAGCCCGTACCATTGAGGCCATAAACATGCATCTCCCTGCCAGAGATACGGATGGTGTCTGTACACGAGCAGAAACGGCAACATGTTTGTCGCTCTTTGTTCCAGCACTCGCCCCTCTGTTTTCGCTCCATCACTTTCACATCCGTGAACGTGCGCTTATTACTCCTCGCTCTCGGATGATCTTGGCCACATCAGCCGAGACAGAATGAGGTGGCTGAAACAGTAATCTTCACTATCGCTTCTCGTGTCTACTTACGCTTGTTTACGGCCTCTGCTCTTGCGAAGAGCAAAAACGCGTTTCACGTAATGGCGACACCTGAAAATCAACCCCCGAATGCTTCATCATCAGGGGTCTGGAAACCACAGCACTAAAATATCACATCGTGATGGGGATAAATGACCCAATCACTCAGTTGGAAGCACTTGCCCTTTTTATTTTTAACTGCTGCTCATTCACTCGCCGAGCATTAATCAGGAAAACGTGCCGACCGACGGCGTGTCACGCTCGAAAGGAGCTCCACATAAACTGTAAGTGTCTAAGAGAGTCATCGAGCCTCTCAAAGAAGTAGAAATATTTGTATTTATTTTCTTTGCCTTAAAATAACAGGACAGTGGAGGAAGAAGCTAGAGATCACACTAGACACTGTACCACAGCTCTGGCAAAAATCAGTATTTGATATAGTCTTGTTTTGCTTTGGTCTGCTTTTTGTTTTGCTGTGCTTTGCTTTTTCTTTCATTTTTTATTTGTTTACTTTTGTTGTTATTTTGTTTCTTTGCTTTTGTTTTGCTTTGCTCTGCATTTGGTTTGGCTTTGTTTTTCCAGTTTACTTTTTTTGTTGTTGTTTTGCTTTGCTCAGATTTTGTTTTGTTTTGCTTTTGTTTTACTCTGCTTTGTTTTACTATGCTCTGTTTTTTTTTCTATTTTGTTTGGCTTTGGTCTGCTTTTTGTTTGGCTTTGTTTTGCTTTGTTTTCCGGTTTAATTTTTGTTTTGTTTTGCTTTGCTCTGCTTTTTTGTTTTGCCTTGGTTTTGCTTTTTGTTTTGTTTGTTGTTTTGCTTTGTTTTGCTCTGCTTTTTGTTTTTTTGTTTTGCTTTTTGTTTTGTTTTACTTTGCTTTGTTTTACTCAGCTTTTTCTGCTTTGTTTTTTGTTGCTTTTTGTTTTCTTTGCTTTGCTGAGATTTTTTTTTTTCTTGTTTTGCTTTGTTCAGATTTTGTTTTGGTTTTTGTTTTGTTATGTTTTTTTTTTCAGTGTATTTATTGTTTTGTTGTTTTACTTTGTTTTGCTTTTTTGTGTTGTTTTGATATTATTTTGCTTTGCTTTTTTTGCTATGCTTTGCTTTTTTCTGTTTTGTTTTGGTTTGCTTTGCTCTGCCCTTGTTCAGTTTACTTTTTGTTTTGTTGTTTTGCTCTGTTTTGTTTTCCTTTGCTCTGCTTTTTGTTTTTGCTTTTTATTTATTTATTTATTTATTTTTGTTTGTTTGCCTTTTGCTTTGTTTGGCTCGGTTTACTCAGATTTTGGTTTGTTTTGCTTATTTTACTTTTTTTTTTGTTTTGCGTTGCTTTTTGTCTTTCACTTTTCCCCCTTTGTTTTACTATGCTTTGTTTTGTTTTGCTTTTCTTTTTTGTTTACTTTTTGCTTTGCTGTTTTGTTTTGCTCAGATTTTTTATTTAGCTTGTTTTACTGTTTTAGTTCGTTTTGCTTGGCTTTGTTTTGCTTTGCTCTGCTTTTGGTCTGCTTTGTTTTCTGGTTTACTTTTTTGTTCTGCTGTTTTGCTTTGCTTTTTGTTTTTTTGCTTTGCTTTGTTTTGCAGTTTACTTACTGTTTTGTCTTGCTTTGTTTTGTTTTGCTCAGGTTTTATTTTTATTTTGGTTTTTGTTTTGCTTTGTTTTGCTATGCTTCTCTTTTGTTTTTGCTATGCTCTATTGTTGATCTGCATTGTTTAATGAATTACTGTTTGTTTAGCTCTGCTTTTTGTATTGCTTTGTTTATTTGTTTTACTTTTTGCTTTATGGTTTGTTTTGCACACCCTTTTACATCAACAGCAAAATATATATTATAATTTTCTCTATTTTGAAAGTTGATAAACATTTGTTTGTTTTTCTGTCCTAATTACATGTGCGATTGATGCATTTTATTATTTACATTTAGCATTGTTTCCCCTGCATGACCCTGTCAGACTTGCAAGCCATTTCTGGGTCGTGATTTACCAGTTGAGCCTCTTAAAGAAGAAAGAAATGAAGGACTCCACTTGGCCGCTCTTCCACGGGTCTCTTTTAGCAAATATTTGTAGAAGGACCGGTTTAATGAGCGCGGGATATGAAAGCAAAGCCTGCGGTGAGCAATATCATCTGCTTTGAACACCGTCGGGCTGCTTTCTTCAAAGCACTGCAACTCCCACTAGGCTTTGGGGCAAAGGCTTTCAGGTGGAGGACCGGTGACAACCGCCTATTCCTATTCCGGGCCGATTGCCAAGGTATGCCAACGGTGAGTTGTAATGCCTCCAGCATCTCTATTCTTCCTGCGACTGGAGATAAGAGGGCAGGCTCTGCTGGAGCGCACCAATTTGGACGTGTTCCCACTGTATTACAATACTCTGTCAACAGTGCTGAATGGATCCAGAAGCTTGTACTTAGTGTGGTTCCGGTGTCTTGGGCTGATCAAATTGCAAAACTCAACCAAGTCTACTGCTTTCTCTTTTCATTCTCAAGGCTGACAGAACCTTGATGCACAGCAAGAAAGGGAATTTTTTTTCCCATCTATCTCATATCTATCCATTCATATATACATCTTTCCATCCAACCATCCATCCATCTGTCTGTCTATCGATTGTCTTTTCAAATGTTTTACAAATCTATCTATCTGTCTATCTATCTATCTATCTATCGTCCAGTTTGTCCATCCATCCATCCATTTATCTATTGGTCTATCGATTGTTCGTTCAAGTTGTTTATCATCCATCCATCTATCTGTCGTTCGTTTGCTCATTCAGTTTGTCCATCCATCCATCCATCCATTTATCTATTGATCTATCAACTGTTGATTCAATTTGTCTTTCATCCATCCATTCATCTATCTATCTATATATCTGTTTATTCAATTTGTCAATCTATCCATCCATCCATTCAGCTATTGATCGTTTGTTTGTACGTTTTTGTTCAATTTGCCCATCCAACATCCATCCATCCATCGCTCGTTTGTTCAGTTTGTCCATCCATCCATCCATCCACCCATCCATCATTTGTTCAGTTTGTCCATCCATCCATCCATCCATCATTTGTTCAATTTGTCCATCCATCCATCCATCCATTGTTCGTTAGTTCAGTTTGTCCATCCATCCACCCATCCATCATTTGTTCAGTTTGTCCATCCATCCATCCATCATTTGTTCAGTTTGTCCATCCATCCATCCATCCATCCATCCATCCATTGTTCGTTAGTTCAGTTTGTCCATCCATCCACCCATCCATCATTTGTTCAGTTTGTCCATCCATCCATCCATCATTTGTTCAGTTTGTCCATCCATCCATCCATCCATCCATCCATCCATCCTTCGTTTGTTCAGTTTGTCCATCCATCCATCCATCCACCCATCCATCATTTGTTCAGTTTGTCCATCCATCCATCATTTGTTCAGTTTGTCCATCCATCCATCGTTTGTTCAGTTTGTTTGTCCATCCATCCATCCATCCATCCATCCATCCATCCTTCGTTTGTTCAGTTTGTCCATCCATCCATCCATCCACCCATCCATCATTTGTTCAGTTTGTCCATCCATCCATCATTTGTTCAGTTTGTCCATCCATCCATCGTTTGTTCAGTTTGTTTGTCCATCCACCCATCCATCATTTGTTCAGTTTGTCCATCCATCCATCGTTCGTTCGTTCGTTCAATTTGTCCATCCATCCATCCATCCTTCGTTTGTTCAGTTTGTCCATTCATCCACCCATCCATCATTTGTTCAGTTTGTCCATCCATCCATCCATCCTTCGTTTGTTCAATTTGTCCATCCATCCATCCATCCATTCTTCGTTTGTTCAGTTTGTTCATCTATCCATCCATCCACCCATCCATCATTTGTTCAGTTTGTCCATCCATCCATCCATCCATCCATCCATCCTTCGTTTGTTCAGTTTGTCCATCCATCCATCCACCCATCCATCATTTGTTCAGTTCGTCCATCCATCCATCGTTCGTTCGTTCAATTTGTCCATCCATCCATCCTTCACTTGTTCAGTTTGTCCATCCATCCATCCATCCATCCACCCATCCATCATTTGTTCAGTTCGTCCATCCATCCATCGTTCGTTTGTTCAATTTGTCCATCCATCCATCCATCCATCCTTCACTTGTTCAATTTGTCCATCCATCCATCCATCCATCCATCCATCCATCCATCCATCCATCCACCCATCCATCATTTGTTCAGTTTGTCCATCCATCCATCCATCCATCCTTCGTTTGTTCAGTTTGTCCATCCATCCATCCACCCATCCATCATTTGTTCAGTTCGTCCATCCATCCATCCATCATTTGTTCAGTTCGTCCATCCATCCATCCTTCGTTTGTTCAATTTGTCCATCCATCCATCCATCCATCCATCCATCCTTCGTTTGTTCAGTTTGTTCATCTATCCATCCATCCACCCATCCATCATTTGTTCAGTTTGTCCATCCATCCATCCATCCATCCATCCATCCTTCGTTTGTTCAGTTTGTCCATCCATCCATCCACCCATCCATCATTTGTTCAGTTCGTCCATCCATCCATCGTTCGTTCGTTCAATTTGTCCATCCATCCATCCATCCATCCATCCTTCACTTGTTCAGTTTGTCCATCCATCCATCCATCCATCCACCCATCCATCATTTGTTCAGTTTGTCCATCCATCCATCGTTCTTTGTTCATTCAATTTGTCCATCCATCCATCCATCTAACCAACCATCCACCCATCCATCTATCCATCCATCCATCGTTCAATTTGTCCATCCAACCGTCCGTCCGTCCATCCATCCATCCATCCACTGTCACATCCAAACATTCACAGTTGGTCTAGTTCATACATCATGAATATCTTTCAATGTCAATTCAAGGATGAATGGTGGACAACCCTTACTAAAACTTAATATAATTAATGTATGACGACCTTTGGAATGTCATGAGCGTTTTTTTTTTTTTTTTTTTTTTTTTTACAGCTTTAAAGTTTGAAAAGCCTATTTAAGATATTTTATGTGCCCACAGGAACCCTAAAAGGCCAGTACTGCTGTGATCCAGACTAAGTCTCCAGTACCCAGCACCACCCAGCCTAGAAATTCAAGCTGGTCTATGCCGCCGGGGGGCATTCACAGTGAAAAAATGTATTTGCCAAGCAAAGTTTTGGAAATTCTGTGTACTTTTAGTGCCAAACTTCAACAACTGCTTTGCTGAAACAGGACTAGGAAATTTGCCAAGTGCAGCCACGTCTTCCTGTAATGTCTTCCTCTTTTTCCAGCTGCTTCACTAACACCAGCACTCCACGGCATTCATTCTTATTCCTCTAGCAGAAGGGAACAATTTTCACTGGCTCACAGCCCTGATTGGTAACCTAAAACAAAAAATCCTCATGCCGTGGCTCTCTGATGCATGAAGACTGAAGCTTGATGAATACTTGATTCTTCCCCCTGAGTGCATCTAACACAGATTATTAGGTAGCGTATGCATGTGGACCTGTGCCATAAAACTCTCCAGAACAACTTCGATAATGTTCATTATTTAATCCAACGTGGAAATAATGTGGAATTGTGCCATAAAACTTTGCAGAACAATTTTGATAATGCTAATTATTTAGTCTAAATTACACTAGTCTTACTAGAAATGCTGTAAGCGACTTTCTGGAATAACTTCAGTGAGTTCAATATGACCTTAAACCTCATTAGTATGCTTTAGCTACCCCGGCTTCAACTTCCTGTTTCCCATATATGGAATATGCAAGAACTCCCATGTAGGAGTTTCTGACTTGCATTCATAAAAAGAAAAAATTTGCTTAAAAAGACAAGCTAGCAATTTGTAACTCTGCTCAACCACCCGTGTTTAGTAATCTTCACCACACACTCCTGTTGATGTGATGTTATAATTAAGAAATCTTCATTAGTGCAAACACTATCTAAAGACCCAGAAGACTGTGATTAATTTGGCTGTGCTCAATATTAGTTGATGCAGGACCTCGGTGGTACAACTCACTGTCTGTCTTGATTATTTTCAGATCTGCCTGCTTCCAGCTCAGACTAGACGGCATGTAACATGCCCACCACTCTTTTCAGCTGTCAATCAATCTGCTACTCTTGACAAAACTTCTCTCAAGATAAAAGAAAAAATGCCGTTGGGTCGATTTGGTGGATTGTTTGACCATGTTACAAACACGCAAGCTCCAATAGTCATTTTCTCAGAAATTGACTTTAGGGCTTGATGTGGCTTGAAAATGCCACAGATATGAGAGCTGAAAATGTTTGGCTACCATTTAACTACCTATTTCACAATATTCTGTTATTTATTAATTATTTTAGACTGATCTCAGGAGAGCAGTACAATATTGGATGCAATCTCCTGCTTCTTCTGTTTTCTTACAAAATATTTGTTTTCTGCCCTCAATACGAGTCAACACAGCCTGATACAAAAATAACCTGTCAAATATTTATTATAAATATTGACCAGTCCAGCACTGCAGCCTGAGAGAATGGATTGAGACTACATGATGGTTTCAAACTGTGAAACCTGATGGTTTGCAGATGCATCTATTGAACTCACCACCATCAGACAGAAACTCTGTATTAAATGAAGTAGTCATATTGTTTTTCTGGTAGAACCTACTATATGTCAGTGCTTTCAAAATTAGTCCTGTCTACCGTTATACTGTGCTCGTAGCATGTGCGCTTCAATTGCATGCACAAATGCGGTGGTGCACGCTGTAGCCTGTATCATTTCATATTAAAGCGTGAATAAAACTATAAGCATACGTGTCAGATCCACATCATGTACAGCGTGGGCAGGTCTTAAAGTAATAGCAGCCAAATAAGCTAATAACCCAGCTGCTGTGATGTTTGTTAATCAAAGAAAAGAAAAAAGAGGAAATCAATAACTTTTGTAGCTATAAGTATTTATCTATATTTAATTTAGTATGCAGTGTTTGATAACTTTATTCAATTTCTGTATATTTCCTACTTGCTGAAGGGCACAGGTAAATAATGGGTTTATGTGAAGATTGTTTTAAGTTCACTTAAATTAAAAGTCTAATAAATGTTAAAATTGATAGCTCTCAGTTTTACTGTACTGTTAAATGGCATAGTCAATGGTTAAATATTAGGAAACAAATAACAGTCTCTTAGAGACATCAGTAAAATTGGTATCAGTGATACTCACATTCAATCATAAAAAAATATTGAAAAAATATTAAAAATAGACCGTCTTTATGTTGTTTCTACATTAATTTGACGATTGAATGTAAAATGATCGCAATATAAATGTATATTTAAAAATTTGAATGTAAGGTGAGATTAATCCCGATTATCATGCGATAAATTACTTAATTTTTTACATTTTAAATCGATCAACCGCACTATATATATTTATATATTCACCCATGTATACATGTGTATTATATATATGCATATTTAATACAAACATTACACACACATATATAACATTAAATTTAACAAACAAAAATTACTTAAAAAGTTAAAAAAAAAATACATCAAGTCATTGCTTTTTCACAACAACTAAATAAATAAATAAATTAGTTAATTAACTTAATTTTTTAGAATTACTAGAATTATTTTTAATATGTATTTTTGTTCAGTTTTGACCTTTTGGTCTTGATCCTTACGCACCTACCAATTGCCATCAGATGTGCGGAGCTTAATTGTTAATTAATATGTATGTTAATTAATATATATATGTAAATTTTTAAAATGAACCTATTTAAAACTTTACTGTCTTTATGTTGTTTCTACATTTATTTGATGATTGAATGTAAAATTATTGTAATATAAATGTATATTTAAAAACTTTTAACGATTAACTTTAAACGATTAATCGTGATTAATTTCAGGAAAAATGTGCGATAAATTAGTCATTTTTTTTAATCGATTGACAGCACTAATATATATGTATATGTGTACCCCCATATATACAAATGTGTATTATATATGCATATATATACACACATATATTATGTAAACAAACTTTTATTTTGGATGCGATTAATCACGATTAATCGATTTGACAGCTATAATAATAAATATATAGAGAGAAAGAGAGAGGTAGATAGATAGGTAGATAGGTAGATAGATAGATGGATAGATGGATGGATGGATGGATAGATGGATAAATAATCGCATCCAATGTAAAAGTTTGCTTTTACGTAACATTAAATTTAACAAACAAAAATAACTTAAAAGAGTAAAAAGCACATCAAGTCATTGCTTCTTCACAATAAATAAACTATTTTTTTAATTTTTAATATGTATTTTTGAAATGAACCTGTTTAAAAATATACTCTTTATGTTTCTACATTAATTTGACGATTGAATGTGAAATGATTGCAATATAAAAGTATATTTAAAAATCTTATTATATGCTTTAAAAACTTGTGAATAATCATGATTAACTGCAATTAATTCAGAAAACATGTGTGATAGTTAATTTTTTTTTAATCGACTGACAGCACTAATATATATATATATATGTATACACACATATACATATGTGTACTATATATGCACATATATAATATATACAGTACACACATATTATGTAAACAAACTTTTATTTTGAATATGATTAATCACGATTAATCAATTTGACAGCCCTAATATCGCATCATTTTTACAAAGCATTAAATTTAAAAAACAAAAATCATTTTAAAAAGTTAAAAAGTACATCAAGTCATTGCTTCTTCACAATGAATAAATGAATTAATTGAATTAAAAAAAAACTGAGAAACTCACTAGATCCTGTTTAATGTTGTTTAATTCAGAAAGAGAACCTTAAGAAGACTATAATATTACGTAATTTAATAATTATGCTAACAAATATTAAATAAAAGCATTTTTTTTAACATTACTGGGATTATTTTTAATATATATTTTTAAAAGAACATTTTTTAATACATAAAACAATACATCAATACATAGTATGCAAATGTACAAATCTATACTGTACATATATATGTATGTCTTTACAGATAATTGTTCTAATTTGAAAATAAATAAATGAATACACTGAACTCATTCGCTTCTACAACAAATACTCATAAAGCCACTGCTACTTCACGCTGAACAAACAAACAAACAACAAAAATCCGGGGGGAACTGTGTTGTGAACTCTAAAATAATTATATCTCAATAACAGTAAGGCTGTTTGAAAACCACAGCTACATTGGCTAAGATGTTTGCGGCATCACGCTAGACTGGGGACAAACTCTGACTACGACAACAAAATGATTTTGTGGTGGGCCTAAGGTAATAAGCATCAGGCATGACTCCAGCTCATAAATCTTCCCCACACATTTGACTTAACAAATACTTCACAGTCAGGCAGATACGGTGGGAATTGCTCGCACTCACTAAATTATGAGCGGGAAGGGACAGATATATGCAGAAATTGTGTGTGCGTTGTGCTCGGGAGTCTTTGCAGATGGTTTCCTGCATCGAAAGCATCGGTTTAAAATGTGACTCGCGAGCCACGACCAGCATTAATGTCCCTTCATCCTCACTCGGGACCTTTTTTCAAAGGCGCTTTCTGTTCTCTCTGAACAAATATTTGCGTCACGGATTGGGGTTTCAAAAGAAAAGATATAGAACTGAACGAGCGCACGATATTAACATACGCAAGTGGCATGAAACACGGTTTGAAGTGCATTCGGCAGCACTGGGATTAATTAAGCATGTCACACACTAATCAGCTTTTTATTCAATTCGCAAATGATTTGCTCCACGCGAAGAATAGAGGACATTTGGAGCACGCCGTGCATGTTTATGAATTTCTTCTGTTCGGTTACTCAAGTTTTACAAAGCCAATTGAGCAGTAATTGCCAGGTACACGTTGTTCTCAAGATTTGACATGAGTAAATTGAGAAGAAGCAACCAGTAGGGAAGCCATTAGAGCCAAAATTACAGGTGCTAAAAAGCTACATTTCTTCAAAGTGAGCAGGATTAGCATGTTCCTAGCATGTCTGTAACATGATAAGCATGTTCCTAACATGTTTTTAACAAGATTAACATGTTTCTAAAACCATTAGCATGTTGTTAGCATATTGCCAACACGTTTAGACACATGTTGTTAGAATGTTTCTAGTATGTGATTATGTTGCTAACAAGTTCTTGGCATAATTAGCATGTTGCTAGCATCTTTATAGAAGGATTAGCTTGTTAATAGCATGTTTTAGCATGATTAACATGTTGTTAGCACGTTGGTAGCGTGATTACCATGTTACTAGCATGTTTTTAGATGATTTACATGTTACTAACATGACTAGCATGTTGTTAGCATGTTTTAGCATGACTACCATGTTGTTAACATGCTGACACATTGTTAGCATGATCAGCATGTTGTTACCATGTTGCTGGCATATTGCTAGCAGGATTAACATGGTACTAAAATGTTGTTCATTTTTTGATATGGTGATTAGCCTGTTGCTAGCATGTTTTAGCAAGATTAGCATGTTGATGACATGGCATGTTGTTAGTTCGTTGTTAGCATGATTACCATGTTACCAGCAAGTTTTTAGCATGATTAGTGTGTTATTAGCATGATTAAAATGTTGCTATCATGTCTTAGCATGATTACCATGTTAGCAAAATGCTAACATCTTTTGACATGATTAACATGTTGATGCTACATTGTTAAAATGATTAGGCAAGTTATTAGCATAAGTATCATGTTGTTTGTATGTTGGTAGCGTGATTACCATGTTACTAGCATGCTTTTTTAACATGATTAACATGTTACTAGCATGACTACCATGTTGTTAGCATGTTTTAGCATGAGTACCATGTTGCTAACATGCTGACACATTGTTAGCATGATCAGCATGTTGTTACCATGTTGCTGGCATATTGCTAGCAGGCTTAACATGGTACTAAAATGTTATTTTTTTGATATGGTGATTAGCCTGTTGCTAGCATGTTTTAGCATGATTAGCATGTTGATGACACATTGTTAAAATGATTAGGCAAGTTAGTAGCATAAGTATCATGTTGTTAGTATGTTGGTAGCATGATTACCATGTTACTAGCATGTTTTAGCATTATTAGCATATTACTAATGTGTTTAACATATTGATAGCATGTTTTAACATAATTACCATGTTGTTAGCATGTTTTAGCATTGTTTATTAATGTTGCTGGCACATTGTTAGCATGATTAGCATGTTGTTAGCATGTTTTGCTGGAACACTGCTAACAGGATTAACATGTTACTAGTATGTTACTAGGTAACGTTGATAGCATGATCAGCATGTTGCTAGCACATTGTTAACATGATTAACATGTTAGTACACTGGTATCATGATTACCATGTTATCAGCATGTTTTTGATTAGTGTGTTACTAGTGTGAGTAGCATGTTTGTAACATGATTAGCACGTTGTTAACATGCTTTTAATATGACTAACACGTTAACATCTTTTTTAGCATAATTAGCATGTGGTCAGCATACTCCCAACATGTTTCTGACATGTTGTTAGAATATTTCTAGTATGATTAGCATATTGCTAGCAAGTACTTAGCATAACATGTTGCTAACAATTTTCTAGTATGGTTAACATGTTAGCATAATGTTTGCATGTTTTAGGATGACATGTTGCTGAAATGTTGTTAGCATGATTAGCATGTTGTAAGTTAGTAGCATGATTTCATTACTAACAGTTTTTTAGCATGATTGGTGTGTTACTAGCATGATTAGCATGTTTTAGCATTGCTTATTAACATGATGCTGGCACATTGGTATCATGGTTAGTATTCTGTTAACATGTTGGCACATTGTTAGTAGTGTTAACATGTTACTAGCATGTTGTTAACATGTTGATAGGATTATTAGCATACTGCTAAGATGCTTTAGCATGATTACCATGTTAGCATAATGCTAACATGTTGTTATCATGATTAGCTTGTTGTTAGTATGTTGGTAGCATGATTATCATGTTACTACCATGTTGTCATTTTTAGTTTTATCATTGTTTATTAACACATTGCTGACACATTGTTATCATGAATAACATGTTGTTAGTATGATTAATATGTTAGTATGTCGATAGCATGATTACCATGTTACTAGCATGTTTTTAGTATGATTAGTGTGTTATTTACCTGAATAGCATGTTGCTAGCATGTTTTAGCATTATTACTATGTTGTTAACATGTTAACGAGCATGTCTTAGCATTGTTTATTAACATGATGCTGGCACATTGCTAGCAGGATTAACATGTTACTAGCATGTTGGTAACATGTTGTTTTTGGTAACATGTTGATAGCGTGATTAGCATGTTGCTAGCATGTTTTAGCATGATTGGCATTTAAGGATGCTTGCATGTGATTAGGATTATTAACGTTGCTGACGCATTAGCATGATTACCATGTTGTCAGTACATTGATAGCATGATTGCCATGTTACGAACATGTTTTTAACATGATTACTGTGTTATTACCGTGATTAACATGCTTCTAGCATGTTGTAGCATGATTGCCATGTTAGCATTATGCTTGCATGTTTTTAGGATGATCAGCATGTTGATGACGTTACCATAATTAGCATGTTGTTAGTACATTGATAGCATGATTACCATGTTACTAACATGTTTTTAGCATAGTGTGTTATTACCATGATTAGCATGATTGCCATGTTAGCATAATGCTTGCATGTTTGAACATTACCATGTTGTTAACATTTTGTTGTCAAAATGTTGATAAAGTCATCATATTTTAGCATGATTACCGCGTTAGCATAATGTTAGCATGTTTTAGTACGATTAACGTTGCTGGCACATTGTTTGCACAATTAACATGTTGTTAGTATGCTGGTAACCCGATTAGCATGTTGCTAACATGTTTTAGCATGGTTATGATGTTGTTAGCATGTTGCTAGCATGTTTTAACATTGTTCATTAACATTTTGCTGTCACATTGGGGCTAATTAAGCATGTCACACACTAATCAGCTTTATATTCAATTTGCAAATGATTTGCTCCACGTGAAAAACAGAGGACGCTTGGAGCACGCCGTCCATGCCTGTGAATTTCTTCTGTTCGGTTTCTCAAGTTTTACAAAGCCAAATGAGCAGAAATTGCCAGGTACATGTACTCCTTAAGATCTGACATGAGTAGTTGAGCTTCCCGGTGGGGAAGCTTTTTGAGCCAAAATTACAGGTGCTAAAAGCTTCATTTCTTCATGGAAATCTAGCGATGTTAAAGACAACTGAGGATTATTTTACCGCAAAAATACATTAGGGATCGCTGTGAAATGCTTTAATGCAGTGGTTTAATGCGTTTAGAAATGCTTTTACTTCAATTTGAGCATCCGTAAGAGTTGCAATTAGCGAAACATACTAATTGCCTCAGTGGGTTTGTTGATACACACATTACGGCATGTATCGAACAGCTGGCCTCTGAACCTGACCAGTTTGGTGGTGTTGTAGGTGTATTGACATCAGTAGTGGTCGCCATGGAAACTGGAGGTTTCTGGTGGAGGCAGGTGAGCTTCAAAGGACTGATGTAGTTGTGATGAGAACAGACAGTCTTTGAATCACATTACACCGGAGACTGGGCGAGCAAACAAATTAACCTGACACGGGCTTCGGCGCCTCTTTGATCATTCTTATTGAAGGGGTGTGTGCGGGTGTACATTAACCACTGTTCACGCACAAAAACATCCAGATTGTTGCTCTCAAGGCGTAATTTGAAAATGCCATTCCAGGTGAGAAATAAGCCGTATTTGTGTTGAACAGAAATCGTGACAAGGTGGTGATGCAACCCGCATGTTCTTTGAGGTAAGTTTTTGTGCAAAAATGTAAAACACATACATTATTATCATAAACTAGATGAGTAAAGTTCGCAAACAAACTTTGAAGTTGGCTTAAAAAAAGCCTTGTCTGAAAGTTTGAAGCAGTTGTAAAAGCTTGAAGTTTAAAAGTTTAGATAGATTACATGTTGATAACATCTTGCTAGCATGATATAGCACATTGTTAACATAATTTCAAATGTTGTTAGCATAATTAACATGTTAACATGTTGCTATGATGTTTTTTTACATGATTATCATGCTATTAACATGATTTATTATGTTGTTGGCTTGTTTTTAACCTAATTAGCATGTTTATAACATGATCATTATGTTTATAACATGATTGGCACATTTATAGCATGATTAGCATGTTACTAATATGTTTAAACATGATTAACATGTTACTAGCATGTTTTTATCATGTTGCTAACTTGTTTTTAGCATGATTAACATGTTGCTGGAATGTTTTAATCTGATTATCTATGTTTATAACATGATTGCTAACATGTTTAAAACATGATTATTGTGTTTCTGCACCATGATTAGCATGATGCTGGCATGTTTTAACATGATTAGTAGGTTTTTAGCATGTTTTTAACAAGATAATGTTTTTAGCATGATTAACATGTTACTAGCATGTTTTTATCATGTTGCTAATGTTTATAGCATGATTCACATGATGTTGGCATGTTTTTAACCTGATTGTCATGTTTATAGCATGAATGGCACATTTATAGCATGATTAGCATGTTGTTAGCATGTCTCTAGGATGATTAGCATGTTGATAGCATGTTTTAAAAATGATTAACATTACTAGCATGTTTTTATCATGTTGCTAACATGTTTCTAGCATGATTAGCATGTTGCTGGAATGTTTTAACCTGATTATCTATGTTTATAACATGATTAGCAAGTTTAAAACATGATTATTGTGTTTCTACACCATAATTAGCATGATGCTGGCATGTTTTAACATGATTAATATGTTGTTAGCATGTTTTTAACAACATAATAATGTTTTTAGCATGATTACTATGTTACTAGCATGTTTCTATCATGTTGCTAATGTTTATAGCATGATTCACATGATGTTGGCATGTTTTTAGCATGTTTATAACATGATTATCATGTTAACATGTTTCTAGCATGGCATGTTACTATTATAATTAGCACGTTAGTTGTTAATATGTTGTTAACCTGTTTCTAGCATATTCTTAACATGTTCTTAGCATGGTTACCATGTTGCTATCAACTTTCTACCATGATTAACAAGTTTCTAGCATGTTTCTAACATGATTAGCATGTTTCTAATATGTTTAGAATGTGCTGACATGTTTTTAACATGATTAGGATGTTGTTAGCATGTTTCTAGCATCGTTAGCATGCTCCGAACACATTACTATCATGATTAACATGTTTCTAGCATGTTTTTGGCATGATTAATATGTTGTTAGTATGTTTGCTAACACATTTCTACCATGGTTAGCATGTCATGTCGCTATCAAGTTCCTAGCATGATTACCATGTTGCTATCAAGTTTCTACCATGATTAGCATGTTTCTAATATGTTTAGAATGTGCTGACATGTTTTAGCATGATTAGCATGCTGTTAGCATGTTTCTAGCATCGTTAGCATGCTCCGAACACATTACTATCATGATTAACATGTTTCTAGCATGTTTTTGGCATGATTAACATGTTGTTAGTATGTTGCTAACATGTTTCTACCATAGTTAGCATGTCATGTTGCTATCAAGTTCCTAACATGATTAACACGTTGCTATCACATTTCTACCACGATTAACACGGTTCTAACAAGTTTCTAGCATGATTAGCATGTTTCTAACATGATGAGAATGTGCCGACATATTTTTAACATGATTAGCATGTTATTAGCATGTTTCTAGCATCATTAGTATGCTCCGAACACATTACTATAATGATTAACATGTTTCTAGCATGTTTTTGGCATTATTAACATGTTGTTAGTATGTTTGCTAACATGTTTCTACCATAGTTAGGATGTCATGTTGCTATCAAGTTTCTACCATGATTAACAAGTTTCTAGCATGTTTCTAGCATGATTAGCATGTTTCTAATATGTTTAGAATGTCGTGACATGTTTTTAACATGATTAGCATGTTGTTAGCATGTTTCTAGCATCGTTAGCATGCTCCGAACACATTACTATCATGATTAACATGTTTCTAGCATGATTAGCATGTTTCTAACATGATGAGAATGTGCCAACATATTTTTGACATGATTAACATGTTGTTAGCAAGTTTCTAGCATCATTGGCATGCTCCAAACACATTATTATCATGATTAACATGTTTCTAGCATGTTTTAGGATGATTAACATGTTGATAGTATGTTTTCTAACATGTTTCTACCATGGTTAGCATGTCATGTTGCTATCTAGCATATTTCTAACATGATTAGCATGTTGTTAGCATGTTTCAAGCATCATTAGTTTGCTCCGAAGCATCATTAGTTTGCTGTCATGATTAACATGTTTCTAGCATGTTTTTAACATGATTAACATGTTGTTAGTATATTCCTAACATTTTCTACCATGGTTAACATGTTGTCAACATCTTGCTAACATGTTTTTAGTATTATTAGCATGTTGTTACCACACTGCTAATGTGATTAGCATATTGCTTGCACAATTAGCCTCTTTCAACATGTTGTTAACATGTTTCTAGCATGATTAGCATGTTTTTAGCATGATTAGTAATTGCTAACACATTTTAGTATGTTTCCAGCATGATTAGCGTGTTGTCAACATGTTGCTAACATGTTTTTAGCATTGTTAATGTGATTAGCATTTTGCTTAGCATGTTTTAACATTAAAATTACGCATGTTGCTTGCACGATTAGCATGTCAGCATGTTGTTAACATGTTGCTAGCATGATAAGCATGTTTTTAGCATGACTAGCAATTGCTAACACATTTTAGTATTGCTAGCATCATTTAACATGTTAGGATGCTAGGATAGCAATTAAGCTTTGCTAGTGATATCTTAAATACTACATTAGTCTTACTGTGCAATGAAAGTCTATGGGACTTTTCGTAGTTTTGATCGTCCATTTAATGAAAATAATCGGTCGGATCAGTTAGAAAAGACATAGCAACCCGAGTCAGAACAGTCTGAAGGTTTGACCCGAAATGTTGTACTCTATGATCTTTTGCCACATACTTTGACCAATCATAATCAAGCTTTTAATGAAGCACTGTTAGAGTATAAAATATAAATTAAAGACTACAGACACTGACATTAGTCCTGCATGTTAATGGACTAGTTCACCCAAAAACGAACATCCTGTCACCAGCAGAAGAGCAGCCACGGACCCGTTCCAGTCCACTGCTCCCATTCCTCCGGCCCACTTTACAAGACATAAAGTGTGTGTATGATGGGAGGGCTTCCTCCCTGCTCTCTTTGGGGGCTGCATTTGGAGGGGAGGATTCGGGTGAAGGTGCGTTTCGCTCCACCAGAGCGATTGCAAGTCCCGACTGCATTCCTCCAACTGCTTCCTCTGTTTTCTCACTCCCGTTTCCCTCTCTGTCTCACTTTCTCTCTCTCACGGCGGGGATGGGATTGATCGCCCATGCTTCATTGCCTTGCAGCTGAACGCTTGGCTGTAAGGCCATAGGACGGTACAGCAAACACATTCAGGCTGGAGAAAGCGATGGTTCTGTGGAGGTCTGACACCACTTGGATTACAGCAGGATTAAATGTGCTGCGTCTCAGTACAGGTGCAGCTTGTTTAGTTTGACAGGACTCACCTGAGCTAGCTGCACCAGTTGCTATCAGTGTAAAGGCCTGTACCTGAAGTTTTTTGTTTTTTCCTCAACTACTAAAGTATCAACTAAATAGACAAGAAACATTAGTTTGATTGAAGTTTGAGTAATTTATTTATTTATTGTTTGATATATAAACAGAACTTTTTATTGAGCTAACTCAGAACTGTACTATTGTCCCTGTACTATTTTCATTTATTTGTTATTATGAAGTAATTTAGTTTTATTCTCACATATATTATATTATACAGATATTTTTTAGCATTATGTAAAGACTATCATAGTATACAGTAATATTTAAAATTATGCATTTGTTTATATTTTATTTTTAATGTTAATATTACTTTAAGTGTAGTTTGTTTCTTTTGGGTTTTATGTGCTTTTAGTATTTTTAGTTTACGTGTTAGTAATTTTAGTACTTCAACGTCAATATATTTTGTTGAAATAAATAAAAAAAAAGAAATTTGCCCCTCTCTCTCTATATCACAGCAAATGTATTTATTTATTTATTTATTTATTTATGTTCACGTTACATAATATCTGTGTGATAGATACCACAGCTAATTTATTTATTTTTTATTCACATTACATAATATGTGTTGTTATACATATCACTGCAAATTTATTTATTTTCACATTACACAATATCTGTTTATATATATATATATATATATATATATAATGGCTAATTAATTAATTAATTTTCACATTACATAATTTCTGTTGTTATATATATATATATATATATATATATATATATATATATATATATATATATATATATATATCACACCATATTCATTTATTTATTTATTTATTTATTTATTTCACATTACATAATATATGTGATGTTATATATATCACGGCAAATGTATGTATTTGTTTTTCACATTACACAATATCTGTGCTGATATATATATTCTATATATATATATATCTCACAGCAAATTTGTTTATTTATGTATTTTCACATTACATAATATCTGTGTTGTTATACATATGATATATAAGTATTTATTTATTTATTTTCACATTACATAATATCTGTGTTGTTATATATATCACAGGAAATGTATTTATTTATTTATTTATTTATGTATTTTCACATTACATAATACATGCTTTGCTATATATATGATATATAATTATTTATTTATTTATTTATTTATTATTTGTGTTGTTATACGTATCACAGCAAATTAACTAATTAATTAATTTATTAATCTCTTTTCGCGCTACATAATATCTGTGTTGTTATATATATATATATATATATATCACAGCAACTTTATTTATTTATTTATTTATTTATTTCACATTACATAATATATGTTGTTATATGTATATCATGGCAAATTTATTTATTTATTTATTTACTTACTTTCGCATTACATAATATCTGTATTAATTAAAACATCATCAACAACAACAAAAAATTAACTGAAATGAAAAAAGTTGAACTAGTAAAATCACTAACATTAAATATTCACAGAATATAGCTAAATGTTTATTATCATTATTTTTTGAACACTGAAATGTATATTAACCCTTTCACACGTGAGTTTTAAATATTTTATCTGAGCCCCCATGGGTGAGTTTTTTTAGGCGACCATTATTTTAGAACATATCGCCTTATTGTTTCCATGGCGACGCGTCGTGTTTGTCACGTGACACAACGCAGCCACAATAGCGCTGTATGACACATGTATCACTTTTATATCGGTTTTCCTTTTTTATTATTAGTATTCACAAACGTGCTCCCTATATTGTGAAATATCTAATACTCCGATTTTCAAATATGTGCAAGTAAATGTATTTGGAGGTTTAAACACTTTTATAATGACCGTTAGTTGATCTATGCCGGGTGATGGGCCATGTTAGTTTGCGCTGAATCCGAGCTGTGGGATTTACAAGACTCAAATTCATCCTCTCCTCCCGAAAAACATTAAAGTAGGTCTCTGGTGAGTTTGGAGAAGAGCAGAGTAAACTTCATAGTTACCTACACAATGTATATATGATATCAATAAAACATGTGATCAGATAACATTTGTAAGGATCATTATTGCCGCTTCCATAGACATCGGCATGTATTTTGCAAACTATAAATGCATCGTTTTACTAAGACTTATTTGTATTTAAATGTCTGGAACCTAAAATAAGCATTATATGGTTGAAAACACGGAACAGTTGCGATAATGTGACAAGCGCTCAGCGCGTCTAATCTCGCTCAGCGCCAGCTAAAGCGCCAAAGCAGATTTGAATGCAGCAGTTGATCACGTGATGCGCTGAACGTTCGAATCACACCGGTGTGATCGTACGCGTGAAAGGGTTAAATATGAATTTACCATTTTTCCTGGCAACAAATTTTTGATATAGTTAACAGTATATAGTATTTATACTAGTATCAGTTTGCAGCATCTATTGATTTACTTATTTTTTTTATTTATTTAACATTACATAATATCTGTATTGCTATAGGTAACTAAACTATTAAAACCTGTTTTCATGATATAAAGTAAAAAAGCTGAAATTTAACTAAAACAAAATTCTACAAAAACAACAACAACAAATGCTGCCTTGGCAACTAACTGAAGCAAAATATGTTCTAAAATAAGTACTAAAATTACTAACACTTACACACAAACAAAAAAAGCTAAAAGCACATAAAAACAAAGAAAAAACTACACTTCAGTTAAAATTAACATCAAAAATGAAATATAGAAACAAAAAATAATTTAAAATATTACTAAATACTACAATAATATAGAAATAATAATAAAATATCTCATAATATATATATATATATATATATATATATATATATATATATATATAAAATATAATATATTTATACAACAGTTCCTTCTGGTCCTCGAATCTGACTGGCTGAGAGTAGTGCGATATTCTAGTGATAACAGCACTCTAACCGTTTCACCGTTTGTATCACTCCGCTTGCGGTATTTCTTGCAGCGAGTGTCATGGCAGACACCCAAATCCAGTATTATTTTATTAATAATACTGTTTTTGTGATGCGGAATGTAATTTTAACAGTTTTTAGGTGATAATGTACTTGTTTAGACTACAAATATGCAGTTCGTTAATAAAGATAAAGCCTATTTGAAAAATGCAGATCTTCTGGAACCAGATCAAAATCTCCTAAATCTCTGTCATCCCATATATTCCATCATTAGCATGTAAATGCACGTGCGTGTTATTTCATTACCTTTCTCACAGGTTGCTCCACCATAGCTGGGCAGACACAGGCATACGAAAGAGTTGATCTCATCGATGCAGGTGCCTCCATTCTGACACGGACTGGACTGACAGTCATCAATATCTGTGAGAACAAACCGAGGCATAGAGATTCAGAAACAACGCTTTGGGTTGTGCTTTTTTACCATTTCATTAGAGCTGAGAAAGTAGCGCAGGTGCTACAAAACGGCACTCCTGAAAGTTGCGATTTTGTTCTCATTATTTTTCTATTTTCAAACTAACATATTTCCTAACATTGCTATATTTCCAATTACTGAGGTAAAACGTCTCGCTGGCGTTTCAGCAATGAACTTGTACAATACTAGGACTGAAATCACTCTAATAATGAGCTGGACCCTTTTTACAAACACGCTTGTGCGGAAAAGAACTCGGGCCAGCTGTGAATATCAAATCTTTGTGGACACAGGGGGGAATTAGTCATCCGCTTGCATTGAAAATGTATTTGTTGAGCCTTTCTTCAAGATCTTACTTCAGGAACTGTACATACAGCTACAGTTCAATCTGTATTGTTTCTCTTAATGTTTTTGTCATGACCAGATGTTTCGGTATTTGGTTTTCAGTCGGTGTTATTTACACTAGTTTAACTCAAATCAATTTCCAGGTTACCAAGCACATTTGCATATTCGTCACTGGCATATCTCCAGATTTTTCAGCACGACAGCTGTGATGGTAAACTTGACATTTCGTAATGTCACTTTGCAAGTTAATGCGCCATAAAAGTTAACTGTGAAAAAGCAGCGTGCAAATGACATAATGACTTGGACATCAGCTTCTTATTAGAAATCTCCGGGCTGCAATCTGGTGAGGTTCATTTCCTGCAACTCAAATTGTTTTTGGTGGCCCAAAGCCAAATGTCATGTAATGCATCTTGTAGATTTTAAAAACACTAGTTTAATGTGATATATTTTTAATAAGTACATCTAAAACCGTGCATAAATAACAACAGTATTTGTTTGCTGTGATTTTTCATGCGATTATTATCTTAATCCTGATTCCTGTTGCTATGGTTATCAACATAAATGCAATTTCTGACATGCATCTATAAACAACCAGGTTAAAATAGCATACTTGTATTGTTTGTGGTAACTAAAACTAAAAACCCTAAAGAAATGTAAAGATGTATTCGTTTGTTTGTTTGTTTGCACTAAATATTTTAAAAACAACATTTCTTTACTAAATAGTTTACTAAAAAGTACCACCAAAATACTTCATAATAGCTAAAACAAAAATAAATACATACATGGACATGAAATACTGTTTATGCAACATTTACATATTTTTTGCGGTTTATTTATGTATAAATATAATTAAATACATAAAATATGCTAACAATAAATAAATAAATAAATTAGTTGTACAGTTTGTGGTTACAAAAACTAAATATTTAAGCATACATATTAAATAAATAAATAAATAGATATATACAACAATATATTAAATAATATTATATGACGTAGCTGAGGATAAAACTAAATAAATACTTTATAATAAATAAATAAATGCATTTATGTTATTAAATTAAATTACTCTTCCATAAATATATACTAACAATAAATGGATGAATGAACAAACAAACAAACAAATAATGAATAAAAGTTGCACAGTGGTTACAAAAAATAAATATTAAATTAAATATTTAAGCATAAGTTTTAAATAAAGAAATAAGGAAATACAACAATTTAATAAATAATATTATTATATAACATATCTGAGAATAAAACTAAATAAATAAATAAATACTATAGCTTTAATATAATACAAATTTATGTATGCATGCCTGCATTTATATGATATTAAATTGAATATTTAAGCATAGGTTTTAAATAATAAATATAGAAATAAATAAATACAACAGTATAACAACAACTATTATATAACATATATATATATATATCTGAGAATAAAATTAAATAAATCCTTCATAATATCTAAAACAAATAAAATAAACAATAAATAAATAAACGGAGATTAAATAAGTTTTA
This sequence comes from Cirrhinus mrigala, assembly GCA_036247105.1. Classification (NCBI taxonomy): domain Eukaryota; kingdom Metazoa; phylum Chordata; class Actinopteri; order Cypriniformes; family Cyprinidae; genus Cirrhinus; species Cirrhinus mrigala. Next base: position 21,493,420 of record CM070028.1, on the reverse strand, counting down.
AGATATAAGTTTTAACATAATACAGTAATTTATTCATGCCTGCATTTATGTTTTTCATTTTTATTCTTGTAATTTTTCTTATTATTAAATATATACTAACAATGAATGAATGAATGAATTAATAAATAAATAGTTGTAGTTTGTGGTTCCGAAACTAAATATCAAATTTCATATTTAAGCAAAAGTTTCAAATAAATAAATACAACATAATAAATAAGATTATTATTATATAACATTTCTGAGAAAAAAACTAAATGAATAATAACTACAACAAACAAACAATAAATAAATAAGTAAATAAATAAATGAATAAACAAATAAAGTAATACAGTTTGTGGTGACAAAAACAAATAAATATTAAATATTTAAGCATAAGTTTTAAATAAATAAACACAACAATATAAAAAATTATATTACTGTATAACAGCTGAGGATAAAATTAAAATACTTCATAAATAAATAAATGTAGACATAATATAATATTTTGAGATATAATATAGCTTTCTATAACATTTTACAGTTATTTATGTATGCATGCCTGCATGGTTACAAAAACTAAATATTAAATATTTAAACATACATTTTAATTAAATAATGAAATAAAAAAATAAATAAATAAAACAACATAACATTTCTGAGAATGAAACTAAATAAATACTTCATAGCTGAAACAAACAAACAATAAATACGTAAATAAATAAATAAACAAGTGGAGATGAAATTGGGATATAATATAGGTTTATCACAATACAGTAATTCATGTATGCATGCATGCCTGCATTTATACGTTATTAAATTTTATTCCTGCATAAATATAATAAAATATATATACAGTAATCTATTAAAAATGTATATATAAATAAACTTGTACTATTTGTGGTTACCAAACTGTAGAAAACCCTAAAGAAATATAAAGATTAAATATTTAAGCACATGTTTTAAATAAATAAAACATATACTTTTAAGACCCTTTGGCATTAAGCAGAACAACAGGAAAACCTACTGCTAAAGTTGAACATTTCTGAGCTCTGAACTAAATTTCCATTATAAAAGCCTCTCAGACTCTCATCTTTCCACACATAAAATTAGACCCGGGTCAGCGGGGGGTGCATGCAGACATAGACACACATACTTTAAATCCAATAGTCCACCTGCCTGCAACCATTTCTTCCGCTCATCCCGAGCTTGAGGGCAAAATCAATTAAGACACAGCTGGCGAACGAGAGCCTCTAGCCTACAAACCATCTGAGTGCATCTCCTGGGCTCCAGAGAGGGCAAAGGCAGAGGGCGGCTGGATCATCTCCACTTTGCCTGGAGTATAAAACACCCATGGCTGGACTAATGAGGTATTAGATGCTCAAGAAACATGCTGGGATGAAAGCGGAGCTTCGCTGTATCAAAGCAACGCAGTGGTAGAACTACTGTATCATAGTGTCTGACTTCAAGCAGGGAGAGAACTGGAAGGTCTAGACACCCAATCCCAGGAATCACAGAGGGTGGATAACAGAGTCACGCTTCCCTCATTAACGCATCCATACAATGCACACCTCCAGCGTATAATAAAACAGCAGTAAAAACCAGTAGAATTAATAAACCGCACAACCAGTGTAATTCAATCCCTAAACAAATGACTCTTATGAACCGGTTCTTTTCAGTGAATCATAAGTGCACAGCGTGACCTGCCCGGTTCCTAAATGAATGACTCTTATGAATCAGTTTGAGTGATTCAAAAACACACAGTGCAACCAGTGTAGTCTGATTCCTCAGTGAATGATTGTTATGAGTGGTTCTTTTTAGTGAATCAAACATAAACATCATGACCAGTGTAACTCAATTCCCAAACAAATGACTCTTGTGAATCAGTTTGAATGAATCAAAAACGTACAACACAACCAGTGTAGTCTGATTCCTGAATGATTCTTATAAGCAGTTCTTCTGAGTGAATCAAACATTAACAACATGACCAGTGTGAATCATATCCAAAACAAATGACTCTTATGAACAAGTTTGAGTGAATCAAAAACACACAGCACAACTAATGTTGTCTGATTCCTGAATGAATGATTCTTTTGAGGAGTTCTTTTGAGTGAATCAAACATAAACAGGAAGACCAGTGTAATTCAATTCCCACTCTTATGAACCAGTTTGAGTGAATCAAAGACGTACAACACAACCAGTGTAGTCTGATTCCTGAATGATTCTTATAAGCAGTTCTTTTGAGTGAATCAAACATTAACAACATGACCAGTGTGACTCAATTCCAAAACAAATGACTCTTATGAACAAGTCTGAGTGAATCAAAAACACACAGCTCAACCGATGTTGTCTGATTCCTGAATGAATGATTCTTTTGAGGAGTTCTTTTGAGTGAATCAAACATAAACAGGAAGACCAGTGTAATTCAGGATCAGAATCAGAATCAGAATTAGGTTTATTCGCCAAGTGTGTGCAAACAATTCAATTCCCAAAAGCTCTTATGAACCAGTCTGAGTGAATTAAAAACGTACAACGCAACCAATGTTGTCTGATTCCTGAATGAATGATTCTTACGAGTGGTTCTTTTTAGTGAATCAAACATAAACAGCATGACCAATGTGACTCAATTCTGAAACAAATGACTCTTATGAACAAGTTTGAGTGAATCAAAAATGTACAACATAACCTGTGTAGTCCAGCTCCTTAATGAATCACTCTTATGAGTAGTTCTTTTTAGTGAATTGAACATAGACTGCTTGTGCTGTTTAATTCAATTACCAAACAAATGAGTCTTATGAACAGGTTTGAGTGAATCAAAAACATACAGCGTAACCAGTGTCGTCCGATTTCTGAATAAACGATTCTCATGAGTGGTTCTTTTTAGTGAATCAAAACTAATCAGCACATCCAGTGTAATTCAATTCCCAAACAAATAACTCTTATGAACCAGTTTGAGTGAATCAAAAATGTACAACGCAACCAGTGTAGTCCGATTCCTAAAATGCTTAGAAATCAGAGAGCTTTCAATTACTTAAATTTTTTAATTTTACTTATGTTAGACTAAAAAGTAACCTGTTGCAATTAAATCTGTCATTTGAGCTACTAAAAGAATCATTAAGAAACCAGAATCAAGGAATCAGAATCATTAAATTACTTAAGATTCACATCCCACTGATTTGCAGATCACGTCAATGTAATAACTGCTCACCTAAAATGTCCACAAATGGACAAAACTGGTTCACAGTAAATTACTCGCACCTGAAATGAACTACAAATGGTACAATAAACATCAAATGGGCCACTGGGATGTGCACACTACATGCTTCATGCTTGAATGGCTCCTCTAGACACACTTACCGACCGGCCATCCCTCCCTTCCTCTGGAGACCAATAGTATTTTGGCAGCAGCCTTAGTAAAACAAGTGTCCTGAGAGCTGGCTGGACAGGAAGAGAGGCCACACGAGACAAACAGGGCCAGAATTTTGTGCAGAAAACATTGTACAATAC